>JANAVB010017200.1:9117538-9357538 GCA_029216955.1 Iris pallida
AAAACCACCAGCAGAAAAGAAAAACACAGTATGTTAGAATATCATGAACATACAAGAAATCAGAGCCTGCTCAATTCCATAAAAGAGAACAAAAGGATAAGAATGTATGCAACTAGAGGATACACCATAAAGACCGCCATTTTTGACAGTTCTTGCTCAAGCTAATTTCCATCACCTACATGCTGGCTAAGCCTAAAGACAAAATATTAAGTTGATTAACGGATCGGGTTAGGATCCATGCTTATGCTTATTACTGAATTCTTACAGCTGAGTAGGAATTAAAAGAATTGTACTGGTGCAGAAAGATCTGTAGGGTTCCAATCAAAAGTATGTTACGCAAATAATAAAGCTGTTGTTCACGGAACATATCCTCTAGTTGTCTAAGAAGGTAAAGGAAACCCACCCAAGACACAAGAACTCCTTCTCCAGATGGCCTTTTCATGTCAACCGGAACTCTGCCAGTAAGCAGTTCCAAAAGCACGACGCCATAGCTATACACATCTGATTTGGTTGTCAAATGTCCAGTTAGTGCATACCTGCACAGAAAACAGTTGGAGCTGTAAGATGAACGCTCACTATTTGTATGGTTATTGCCTATTGGTTAATTCAAACTTGATATAAAATTCGCAAGCAAGAGTTAGTATTTTACTCGGGAGCAACATATCCTTGGGTGCCTAAAACACGAGTGGAGACATGGCCTCCTGCTTTGTCAGGCCCAAGCTTGGCTAAGCCAAAATCTGAAACTTTAGCATGGAAGTTTTTGTCCAAGAGGATGTTACTGCTCTTGAAATCCCTGTGAATAACAGGAGGATTGACATGCTCATGCAGGTACTCCAGACCTTTTGCAGCTTCAAGAGCTATTTTCATTCTAGTCTCCCAATTTAACTTTGACACACCACCTTGGGAACCTGAAAAACTTAACACGCTTAGTAGATCCAATTGGAAGATAGATATTAGTACACTACAAATTTTTAGCACATACAATATGTTTACTCTTTTTGATATGCATTTCAAGATGTTTAAACAAAACAAAACTACAATAAAGATCGAATAAATGGAAAGAGAACTGTATGAAAAGAACACATTTCTAATAAAAGAAAAAGAAAAAGTAATAATGCCTAATACTATGACAATCTACAACATAAATCTATCATGTGCACATGCTTTAGAAGAATAAAAGCAATTTATATATAGTATACACAGCTTTATATGACATTTCATATTACAACTTCTTCACACTTTCAAGGCACCAAAGAGCATTTCACACTAATTATATAGTATAACATGTTCTACTGAATTTATACTTGAAATTACAGTTACAAACAAGCAAATATAATCAGATTTTTCATCTTCCATATTCAATTCATGTAAGCTACGAGATTAATCTCTCTCCTTCCCAAAGAAACCAGCTCTTCTTCTTTCCCAAAGGATGGATAAAACAGAAACAAATCCCTGAACTATGTTCGCGACTCTTCCTTTCAGCAAAATATTCTGCATATATATTTGTTCTTTCCTACTATCCCTTCCATCCTTCCCGATCCATAAGAAGATCATGGGATTGGGGAAGGAAACAACAACCAAAGGACGGAAAGAACCTGGTAGAATAGAGAGAGTTATTACCATCATCCACAAGGCCTGCAAACGGCATAATTTGAAATATAAAACCCAGACAACCTAAGGAGTTTATTACAATGAAAGCTTTCACTAAGACAAGTAAAATTGAACACCAAGAGATAACTCTCCTTGCCATCGAATTTCTTACAGATTATCCATCAATCATATAGTAAAATGCCTTTTTGAATGCAGCCTAGAAGTTGAAGTGTATAGGATCGCATCTTGTCCATTTGATTGGTAAGAAGTAGAATTTTCTGTACTTTCTGTAGAAACTACTCCTTGTTCATTCTTTGCTTCAGAAACTAATATGCCTTTTCATCTCCAACAGAGCACCAAATCTCTAGCAATGTCACTATGGCAAAAAGAAATGTACATATATACTTCATTAACTTCAGTTGTTCTAGCATCTTATTACCTAAGAGAACCTGTGACTTTTCCCTCTCGGGTTTGGACTACCCAACACACATTATATCAACTGAAGCAGTTCTAGCCATGACTTGTCTTACACGAGAAATGATGATCAATCCCGATTCTGGGCAGTGTCCTGCACCTTGTTAATGACCACATCCACAGTCACCCTCTGGTCTAATGCAAATGGAAGTGTAGGGAGAATCCAATGGAGGTCAGTGACAGGAGGTGTGGATCTTTTTGCCATTCTCTTGGGTCGAGTGAGGACGACGGACGATGATCGATGGAGGATTGACAGTCTGATGGAGGATTGACAATGTCTGGTGAGGGAGCCATGGATATCATAGCCGTTGGAACAGTTAAAGTGTAGTGTTTAATGAATTCACTAATTATAAAGTTGCTAGCTAATAGCTGTATAGTTGTCAATTAAGGTATTGTATAGTCGCCATCTTTTATCTTTATTCCTATGGATTTCCTTTAAATAGCTTGGCCATGAGCCTAATGGAATCATCCTGAGTTTTGCAAATCCCTTCCTCTGTTCAAACAAGGTATCGGAGCATTGTGGAAGCTTTGAGAAAGAGGAAGAGAGGAAGAAAGCATTGTGGAAGCTCTGCCAAATTGGACAATGGTATTCGAAAGAAGCAGAGGCGAGGGTCCTGCAGAGGTTGTGGGTAAGAATATGTATAAATGACATCTTTTATATTATACTAGTTTGTTGCTTACGAGTACAAAGAATTGTGTTACTTTAGTTGAATGGAAAGAACGGAAAGGATATGTTATGGAAAAAAACTTAGAAAGAACAGCAAAATCACCTAATAAAGAATTTAACTTCACATGATTACTTTGTTTGATTTAGGTGGGTGTGGTTATCACTCACCAGAGCATCCCCATGTACGGACCCTCGTCTCTGTATGTTCGGGGAACACTTATCTCTACGTGTTCGGGGAACACTTTGGAGGCTATGAGGCATTAGAAACTCCCATTTGATTCATCGCATTTCAATTCCTAAAAGGTGTTTTTTTTTTGATAAAGGACATGATGTATGAGAACTTGTCATTTCTTTTATGTTTAGGTTGCAGATCACAAGGGAGATATTTGGATTTCGTAAGCAAGAACCTTAGTTCTGTTGTTGTTCATGATTAATAATTAATAAAGATATTTCTTATATATTCAATCTTCTGCTTATTCTGCTAAGATAACCTTGGTATCTGAATGGTGATATAGAATTGTGTATTCAATGTCTTGTATAAGTGCAATTTAGACTTGTACGGCATCACGTCCAATTAGACTCGGATTTTTGGAAATTGAGACGTAACATCAATATCCCCAACCCAAGTATTTCAATTCTTTTTTCTCTTTATCTCCTTTACCCTTTCATATTTGTGTTCCTACACATCTAATTCCTTGTAGATGGGTAAGACTTACATTCTGTCATAGCTTTGTTATTTTGATATTTTGGAGTCTACCTTTTTGTTTCTTGATAACAACTAGTTGCTACTTTCTCTAATGTCGAAATGTTTAGTCTCTTATGACTCTTAAAGATTGTCTACAATTGTCTACAATCTGTTTAATAATTGCCCTATAGAGTCTAGATCATACTCTTATCTTTTATTATTGATCATTTTCACTTATTTTCAGTTTTTTTTAATATATTATAATATTTAGTAAAAAAATTAATATCCGAAAAAACTTATGCTCCACGCCTAAGGACTTGCCCAAAAACATTGCTCTATGCAGAAGTTCATTTCTCAGATTCTAATATAGTTGGCCTTACTGGTATTCAGACTTCAGCTACACCTCTAGAGCTGTATGCCAAGCTACGTCATGACGAGGGTGAATTAGTATCTAATCCCTCTCGGTATCGATGTGGCTTGGTTTATCTCCTGTTGTTCACAACGTCAGTCAGCTTGTTTCAGCTCCTTGCAGTTACTCATTAAGCAATTCTTTTTAACGTTCTTTGCTCTTTGCAGTACTCATTTATTCACAACGTCAGTCAGTCAGCTTCTCCTTATGATGTATGTATACCTAACTTTGATTAGGTTGGTGATGATTAATGACTGGAATTCTACAATTGAATTCTACCTCTTTCTTGGCAACTACAAATTTCTTGAATTTCAAAAAAGAGTGCATTGTATCTATATCTAGTGCAAAGTCTAAGTATCACGCTATTGCTGTCACTGCAAACATTACATGGCTACGTCGCCTTCTCAATGACATTCGGATCTTCATTCCCACACCCACACCTTTACATTACAATAATGTCAATAATTTTTAGATTGTTAGCAATCCAGATTGACTGACAATTCATGCAACATCCTTATGTCGCCGGGGTGATTTCTCACCCCTTTCACTTCCCATTTGCTGAATGCCGACTTCTTCACCAAGGTACACACATTATCCAAAGACTCTTGTTACTTCTCAACCAACTCTCTTTGATTGACTCATCGTTAGTTTTAGGGTGTTATAGTGCCATAATGATGTCACTAATTATGTAGCTATTGTATAATTGCCATACTGGCTATTGAATAGTTATCATCTTTTGTTATTGCTCCTATATAGTTTCCTTTAAACAGGATTGCCTTGAGCCTAATGGATTCATCCTTAATTTGGGTTTTCCAAATCCCTTTCTCTATTCTAACAAGGACAATCTTAGGT
This sequence comes from Iris pallida, assembly GCA_029216955.1. Taxonomy (NCBI): domain Eukaryota; kingdom Viridiplantae; phylum Streptophyta; class Magnoliopsida; order Asparagales; family Iridaceae; genus Iris; species Iris pallida. The sequence goes on from JANAVB010017200.1 coordinate 9,122,216, forward strand.
GGTCTGTCAAGCCCCTCCTCCTGATGCCACCTACCCACATTGAGATACAAAGTGTGTTTGTGCAAGCAAGAGAAATGAGTGAAGTTCATTGAGATACTAACAACACCTACACAAGTCTTGACATGTCAATTAATCATACATCTAGATTTTGAAGATGGAGCGCTCTGGTGTTTTCAGAAACATTTCAAGTGGAAAAGAACAGAGAACTTACACTTCAAACACCTTATAGATCTCCCCTCCATAAATCCTCTTCATTATCGTCAATAGTCCTTAAAATTCATGTTTGGTGGTATCACGCTGCCTTTGTTCACTTCTTCTCCTCCAAATTCAGACACCTAACCTCAAATAGCTTCATTAACCATCGATTCCAGAAATAGATTCCATCTTCGTCAGGTTCACTAACTTCAATTTTCAGTGGTTCTTTCTGAGAGGGACCTCAACTATCCAACAGGGCCACCACCATCGCTAAGTTGTGGACAGCCGCCCTCCAGGTGCTTTCCATCATCCTCCATGGCCACCACCGGATGTCCACTATTCACTCAGATTCTGATCCTCCTTGTCTCCAACCTTAAAGCTCTTCTTACTTTCAAGACCAATTAAAAATCAATTTATTTTCCTGTGCAAACCTTAGTCCAGAAATTGTTAACCTCATTATGTACATTTTATAAATCTGAACCGAATTTCAAGAACCACCTTTTAATTTGAAGTATTTCTCACATGATACACCTACGAACACAACCCACTTCAACTCTTCTTCAAAGTTCAAAGTTCAAACTGAACTATCTTCCCACCAAGCCTTCTTTCTCCTACCTCAACACCTTCCTCCTCCCTCAAAACCCTGATCTAGAAGTTTTTGACATCAAACCTTTCAGCACCTATTTTACTTGAAGTACTCTCGATATATATGATCCACCTTTGAAGTTTGAAACCAATCCCACTTCAACTCTTCTTCAAACTGAAACACCTTCCTGATAAGGCTTCTTCCTCCTTCCTCACAACATGCAGAGAATTGATCTACCATCCAATGACAGATTCAACGAACTATTAGTGAGGACAATATGTTCAACAAACGCAAGTTACAAGCTGAAATCCATGCCACTGCATCAAAACTCTAGATTTGTTTTGAAGGTTAAATATTTACATCATTCCGACACGTCCATGTAGATCAAACGCTCATTTTGGACAGAGAGCTAGATAGACAGTGGTACATTTTTTATAAAATCCGCTTAGAATGCACCGAGAGGATTTGAACCTGAGTTGCTCTAATATCATGTTAAATATCCATATTACCACTACACCAAAAGTCTAGACCTATAGTGAGGGTTAAGGGTTATATAATTATTTTAATACGTCTCTGCATCAATTCTCAGTTAATTGGTTAGGGTCATAATCAATAATCTAGCCTAGCAGAACATCACATAAAGAAAAGCTATTCGAGCTCATGAACTTCTATGTACCTAACTCAAACAGAGAAATTAAGGGTGCGTTTGATTGCAAGGTAGAAAATATGTGGAAAAGAAATTAATTCCACGGAATTATTTTCCTAGTAAAAAAAAATCATGGAATTAAAAAAATTCTTATGGAAAACTTAATTTGGGTGTTTGATTGTCATTATTTTTCAGGAAAAATAGTTATTTTCCATGGGAAATGATATTTTTCCTATGGGTTGGACAAGTTTCATTTTCCACCATTTTAGAAAAATATATGGAAAATGACAGTTTTTTTGAAAATAATTCCATGGAAAGTATAAGATATCAAACACTACAATTGGTGGAAAATTTGTGATGGAAACATTTTCCAAAAAAAAAAAGCCTAATCAAACACAGCCTAAATAGCAAAAAAGCACGCAAACCTCCAGTCGGGTACAAATGCTCCTGCAGTCCACCATTAGTCATGTACTCGTAGACCAGCATTCTGTGACAACTATCCGAGCAGTAGCCGACCAGCGAAAGAAGATACTGCGACCGGAGCCTCGTCAACAAATCCACCTACAAAAAGAAACAACTCAAAATCAAACCTTTTTTTTTTTTTCGTCGACACCCACAAACATTCCAATGCAAGATTTCAAGAACCTCCATCTTGAACTCCTCCTCCCCCTGCTTCCCGCCCAGATCCATCAGCTTGACCGCGATCCTCCTCCCGTCCGCGAGCACCCCCTTGTAGACGGACCCGAAGCTGCCGTGTCCGACCACATTGCCCCTCCCGAAGCCGCCGGTGGCGGACTGCAGCTGCTTGTAGGTGAACACCTGGACCCCGGCTCCGGGAACGGCCACGTCCACCTTTGCCTCCGGCTTCCCCGCCGGCGGATCGCCCGGTTCCTCCCGGGGCTGGCGGTCGCTGGAGCTCGATCCGGCAGATTCTAGGGTTCTGCGGCGGCTGGAGACCTTGGCGCGGATGTAGCAGTAGTAGCCGGAGGCGGCAAGGAGGGAGGCTACGGCGAGGGCAGCGAGGACGATGATGATGGAGGCAGCGACGGTCTCCTCCTTCCTCCCGTCGACGTCCATTGGCGGAGGGACCCTAACTTTAGGGTTTTGGAGAGGGAGGAGGAGAGAGTTTGTTGATGGTGGTCTGGGAGTGATGAGACGGTACGGAAAGAGGGAGGGACATTTAAAATGTTTATTGACATTTGACATAGCGAGAGTTTTGCTTACCGGCTGTTTGGATAGAAGTAACTCTTTGAAAGTGTAGAAGTGCATTTACATTATGTTGAATTATAGCATATTTGCAGCAAGTGGTACTTTTCAAAATATATTTGGATAGAGTATTTTTGTCTCTTGCAATGAAAAAAAAAATTAGTTTGTTGTTTGAATGGTTGTTGAAAGTGAAGAAAAATGAGTTCGGTTGTTTGGATGTTTGTTGAAAATGGATATTTGTTAGAGATATGGTAACCCTCATAGACTTACCACCAAAATATTTATGATTGTTGGTAATCTATTTTAATGTTTTATGTGTATGAGCTAAGCTAAATTTTAAGCTTATACTTATTATTATTATCATTATAAATATTTTTTTATTATAAAACAATTATATTATACTATTTAACACTTATCCAGGCTCTCTTTTTTTCACTAATTATTATAAAATAATTAAATCTATCCTAATTTAATATCGGGTAAAGTGCATTTAAACCCTCCCTAGATTTACCTCGTTTGCAAAATAAGGCCTTTTAGAAAACTTAAGCAGTTTGCACCTCCCGAAAAATCGGTTTTGTTTAGAATGACCCTTATCCGTTAAATGGCCGTTAAGACTTAAAAAAAAAAATAGAAACTACATAAACTACCCCACAACCCCCACCCTTCCCTACCAGCCCCTCCCTTCCCTACCCCTCTCCCCCCTCCGCCGGCGACCCGACCCCGAACCCCCCCCCCCCCCGCCCTTCCTCCCTCCGCCGGCGACCGCCCCCGACACCTCCCCTCCCCCTCCCCCTCCGCCGGCGACCCGCCCCCCTCACCCCCCTCCTCCCTCCGTCGGTCATCCCGGACCACCACCCCCTCCTCCCTCCGTCGGCGACCCGCCCCCGACCCCCTCACCCCCCCCCACCCCTCCTCCCTCCGCCGGTCATCCTCGACCACCACCCCTCCTCCCTCCGCCGGCGACCCGCCCCTCCCCCCCTCCTCCGCCGGCCATCGCGCCCCCCCTCGACCCGCCCGCACTACCGAAGAGAGAAGGGGGAAGAGGGGAGGGGCAAAATCGTCTTTTAAGACGATTTTTAACGGATTTTAACATCGGGAGGGGAGGAGTGATTTGAGCATTTTCGTAACGGACTGTCTTTTTGAATCAACGAGTCTTTATTTATGTTTTCGTGACATCTAAGGAGGATTAAATGCACTTTACCCTTTAACATCTACCAACAAACCGGTTATTTCTCTACACTAATTTATACATTAATAATTAATTATTATTATTATAAAACAATTAAATATGTCCTAATTTAACATCTACTAACCCCTCTCAATCCCCTCTCTCTCTCTCTCTCTCTGCTCCTCTGGACTACTACTTCTTGTTCTAATTTTTCTCTCTCTTCATCTAGCTTCTCCAACTCCTTCCACCTGGGCCGCCGGCTCCGTCTACCGCGTCGTCCTCTGACGGTCCGTCTCGTCGCCGTCAAACGTCCCTTCCGTCGCTACCGGATCTGAAGAGGCAACCAGGATCGGTAAAAAAATGGCCGTCGAACGCTGAATCGAGTCCTCCGCATGGTCTCCTCCAAAAAATTTCTCTCATTCTCTCAAGTTCAGCTTGGAAGTCACACTTTCTCTCTCTTCTCTTCCAGTGAGTTTCAAGCAAAAAAGGGATGTGGTAAAAATGGGAAGAATATGGGGAGACAGGAACTGCGGATGTGTCACATCATCGTATTTACACCACTTTCATATGGAAGCCAAACGGCTGAACTCATTTGAGCTCAGCTCACTTTCCATTTTTGTGGCACTTTCATCTCAGTTTCGAGCAACCAAACACCCCCTTATTAGAGCATCTCCAACCCCGTTGCGAGTTTGAAAAAAAATGGTTGCCACGTACGAATTACAACTTCTTATTTCAAATTTATTCTCCAATACAAATGTAAAATAAATTATGAAGTTGACATAATAATGATATGTCAAAGACAATGTGAAGTTGGTTGTCTAGATCTAGACAATAGACTTCGCATTGCTTTACTTCCACATCATCAATTATGAATAAAAATATTTATAAGAAATGAAGAAGTGGAATGGTTGTCTTGGAAGTTAGAAAAAAAGAAGATTTTATTGTCTTCAATACTTTTGTATTGGAGATGTCACTTCTCGTTCCCAGAATACGTATTTTAAATACATGTACTGCTGGAATGTATTTATTTAATATTTATCATGTGTTGTTCTGTATTTAAATTCTTTAATTTCTCGCTAATTATCTTTCTGCATTTTATATTCTGCTTTGCTTTTGGGTTCGGCCCGAGTTGGGTTATTTTCCGGCCTTGGATGGTTCAACATGAACCCAACTCCCCACCTACCACCACTCTTCATTTAAAGCCCTATTCCCTTCTCTCTCTTCATTACTTCACCATTACTCTTCTTCTTCCTCATAAACTCTCCCCCACCTACCCAGCCGCATAGGCAAGTGCCAACTTGCTTCTTGATGGATCTCCATTTTCGTTGTTCATTGTCTTCCTTTCAAGATTTTAGATACTTTAGTACTTAGCAATTTCAATTTCCATAGCTCATTTCATGTAGATCTAATATAATTTTCGGATTTCTTAGGTTTTGATCTAGTAACTTTGTTATTCTTCAAGTTTTGATGGTTCCATGTTGTAGAGAATTTTGTTCAACCCCATTTTGACCTATGAAAGTCCAGATTTGGGCTTGGAATGAAGGATTTAGAGAGCTTGGAAGCAATGGCTTCCATGGTTCTGTCCTCAGAAAATTCGGAGGAGAAGAACCGTTCTGGCCGCATGAGATCCTGGCCGTATGACAGTACTTGACCGCATGAGTTTTCATGCGGCAAGTCTTCTCGGCCGCATGAGCGCTGTCATTTTCAGTCGCATAAGGATCAGTCCCCGAGCCGCATGAAGTCTCCCAGCCGTATGAACAATTTCGAGCCGCATAAACTTTTGGGCCGCATGAACATTACTTTTGCAGCCGCGTGAACTTTACTTTCCTCAGCCACATATGCACGTTTCTCCTCAGCTGCATGCGCTCGTTCTCTTCGAGCCGCATGAGCTCGCATCTCCTTGACCGAATGGAATTTCATGCGGCAAGACTTTCAGCCGCATGAGCTCGCTTGAACTATTGTCGCATAGATCTCGACAATCCTGGCCGCATGAGACCGGAGCCGCATAGACTTACACCCTTTCAGCCGCATAAGGCTTGTGACTCTGAGCCGTATGGCACTGATTATCCCACCGCATGGACTTAGTTCACCCGCAGCCGCATAGGCGCATGCTATCCCAGCCGCATGAGATTTCGTTGTTCCCGCCGCATGAGTAGTTCCCAACCGCATAAGGACAAGTTCCTTCGGCTGTATAAGACCTGATGTTTCTCAGCCGCATGAGGACTTGACCCTTGTTATTTTTTAGCAGCATATGCATGTTTTATTCAGCCGCATGAACTCTAGCCCATAATGCCTTGGGCTGATTCTTGTCCTGAATTAACATTGATTGTTATCTTGGCATTAATTAACATTGATTGTGACCTTGACTAATAATTGATCATGCATTCCTAGTTGGAATTAAGAGACTGGCTAGTCGTCTTATTGAATCGAATGAATGAGACACGTTCATATTTATTATGGACTATTGTAATTGATTTGGCCGATCCCGAATATTGGCATACAGGTACATATGCAGGCTTCAATTTATTTATTTATTTTACAAAAGCAGTATGTGTACTTTATGGTCAAGGCATGATTATTCGTGGTTAGTTTTAATTGTTACATTATGCTATGTAAGACCTACAACCTAACCGCACGAGTATCGTTGTAGAGTGGGGCATATCGTACTTTGTACGGAAGTACTCATTCTAAATGACCATGATCCACGGCATGGGATTTCACTCAACGTAGAGACTATTAAGTTAAATAAAATAATGATTGCATTGAGAGAATGGATTTCCGAGTTCTTATATGGCAGCCTCTTTGGGACTATTAGTGCCCGACAGGCCGGCTGGTTCCCACAGATACTACAAATCTGCCACACGGACAGAGAGCAGTATCTGCTTATATTATTTATTGTACATTGTATATTAATGACGGGCGTCCCGCTGGGACTCGTCAAATTTATGATTGGCGCAATTGATTGATTGGATAGACTAGCCTTGCTTGCACATAGTAAGAACTGAGGAATCCTTATTGCATAATTCCAGGATAACTAGAACTCACCGTAGCAAGCCGTAGTAGTTGCGTGGCCATTTAAGTTGACTTGTTTGTATACTGTACCTACTCTGTTAACTAACTGAGATGATCAGAATGTCAGGATATGACGGGCCAACTTCTGTCCTTGTTTGGTTGGAAAGTTGGTTCGAAGTGTCGTGATGTTATGTGAATCCCAGTAGCAAGCAGAGATCTATATATCATATTCTCTTATTACTGGTTCTAATTTCTCATATCGTGCTTCCTTGCGGTACTTGCTATTAGCGGTCTAACCTCTCTGGTTTTGCATGACCAGATTTAGAGCCGGTTTCCGAGGACTCAGCTTACTTCCACCTCCAAGATGGTCAATACTAGAGGAATGATCGCAGGAGGACTCGAGTGGGTTCCTTACTTCCCGCTCGTTTTGTTACTTATTATATTTGCCGTTTGGCACCGACATGTTAGTCGGATCGTCTAGTACTTACTTTTACATAATTGTAACTAAGTCAGGCTGCAGCTGATAAACAATTGTGTATACCTTGTTTCATCATCTGGCTATGTTTTGTAAAGCCAGATATCAAGAATATTTTGACTGAGCGTTTAGGACGCCTTACTGATTTATCTTACATGTTCTCTATTACTGTTTTCTTGTTTGAATGATTGAGACAATAGATGTGAAGCGACCATAGCGAGACTTTCATGTATTATGCACCCCTCGTCTTTTAGACAGCATTGATCGTATTATACGGTATTCCTCTACCCGTAATACGTAGCTGGCTGAGTCATTCCCCCGCTCTCCAGTATTCTGGTTCTGGGACGTGACAAGGTTTTAGTGGTGGCCCATGCAGGTCTGATTTCAGACTTGTGGGGTGTTTTAATTTATAGGATGTCTCAATCAGACATGTTTCCCCTTGATCTCATGATTCGTTGATTCTCGACCCTAGCTTGACCTTCCGGTATCCTTGGACTTCATTAATCTTCCCTGTCCGATCGTTTGATTGTTCTCTTGTTCCTTTTCTTAGGGGCACCTCGTCCACATCTGTCAGAACTGGACAGCAACAACAAGTGCAGCATGGGCAACCTGACCAGGTTGGTCAGCAATAAGGGCCAGAACTACCTCAAGAGACTATCCAAGAAGAAGTGATAGTGGAACCAGCAGCTGGACCACAGTATCCGGAGGTTTCTACACCACCAATAGTTCCACCTACCCCTGTGGAAGTGGACACACCAGCCCTTCTGGAGATTATGAGAGGGATGATGGCTACTCAGCAACATCAGATGTTAGCCCAGCAGCGCATGCATGCTCAGTTGTAAGAGCAGAACATACTACTCAACCAAGGATTGCAGACGGCTTTGGAAAGAGGGGCGATGACAGATTCAGGAGCATCAACCAGATTTTGCAAGTACAACCCCCGTCGTTTCGAGGGCACGGAAGATGCCATCTCAGCAGATGCATGGCTTAAGGATATTGAGGCCATTTTGACAGCCGCTAAGGTGCCGGCAGAAGAACATGTGGATCAGGTGAAGTTGTTACTTCAGGATCTCGCACGTGATTGGTAGGAATCAGAGGAAGTGGACATCAGACTTTCTGTTGCTTGGGACGATTTTACTGCAAGGTTCAAGACAAGTACTATGGAGTTGTGGCACAGTTTGAGCTACAACAGAAGTTTATCAACCTCAAGCAGGCCGGCAAGACGGTAGATGCTTATGCAGCGGAGTTCTACAGATTGAGTAGGTTCGCCCCAAAAATGGTAGCAACGGAGAGCCATAGGGCTATGAGGTTCCAACAAGGGTTTCATCTTGAGCTCTTGCAATTGATAGAGGGGCACAATTATCAGACTTTTAACGAAGTATTGACGGCAACCCGAAGGCATGAGATCACCATTCAGAGGATCACGGCAAGGACTGGGGGCCAGAAGAGATTCCACAGTCAGATTGAAGGAGGAGGGGAAGTAGCTCCCCGAACAACAGCACCGTCCCTTGGCATTCGCATTCACGATATGGCAATGCGAGGGCCAGCACCACCAAAGCAGCAGCAGCAGCAACAACAACAGAGAAAGAACCAGCAACCCCCGGCGGGCTGCACTTATTGTGGGAAGGTAGGGCACATTAGAGATGTGTGTCGGACATTGAACGGACTGTGTTTGATATGTGGAAGTCCATATCATCGGGTTACCACCTGTCCCATAAATTTGAGGTCAGGAGGACCAGTGCAATAATTTTCCTGCTCTGCCAGCACCAGGGGCAGGCCAGTATCGAGGACCAGCGGTGGTAGTGAGACCGTTGGCACAACGCCCGTTCATGTCGCAAGCTCAAATGTTTCGGCAGCAGGGACTGCCGATGCAAGCAACACCAGTATAGACCACCCCAGCATCATCAAGGCAGGGGCCAACAGCAGCACCAGGCTAGGCCACAACATGGGAACCAACCAGGAGGTCGATGGCAGGCATTCACTCTGTCCTTGGAAGAGGCATTAGCATCGGAAGATGTTGTGGCAGGTAACATTCTCGTCGTCTCATATCCCGCAGTAGGATTGTTTGATTCGGGAGCATCACACTCATTTATATCTGCACAATTTACAACACGGCTAGGAATGGAATTCAAGACATTGTCAGGGAGGTTAAATATACTCACTGATAATGGACTCGTAGGAGTTAGTAGAGTTATTCTAGCATGTAGCGTTGTAGTTTGCGGGCATTCCTTACCCGCCCGGTTGATAGAATTTTCTGTTGGAAATTTCGACGTTATCTTAGGCATGGACTGGCTGAAAGACAGTCATGCGACAATAGATTATCGTAGAGGGAGTGTATCTTTTGATATTCCAGGCATGAAGAGATTCGCCTTAGTCAGAACAGTGGCAACTCACCAAGAGCAAGGGGTAGTAACGGCAATGGAAGAGGTTCAGGTTCCGAAGGTAGTTGAAGAGTTTCTAGACGTATTTCCTGAAGAACTTCCAGGTCTACCACCGGTTAGGGATATTGAGTTCAGTATAGAATTGGCACCTGGAACTAAACCGATATCAGATCGAGTTTACAGAATGGCAGATTCAGAGCAGGCCAAGGTATATCAGCACATAGAGAAACTGAAGGAGAAGAAGTTCATCCAAGCTAGCATATCACCATAGGCAGCACCAGTGGTACTTGTGGAGAAGAAGAATGGGTCATCCAGATTGTGCATCGATTACAGGAAGCTTAATGCGGCAACAGTAAAGAACAAGTACCCACTACCCAGGATCGACAACTTGTTTGATCAGTTGAGCAGAGCTAGAGTTTTCTCCAAGATAGATCTTCGTTCAGGGTATCATCAAGTGAGGGTTCGGAAGGAGGGTATTTCCAAGACAACATTCAGGTCGAAGTATGGGCATTATGAATTCTTGGTAATACCGTTTGATTTGACCAATACTTCAATAATATGTATGGATTTGATGAAATGTATCTTTATGCCGTACTTAGATCAGTTTGTCATTGTGTTTCTTGACGACATTCTCGTATACTCTGCTAGTGAAGAGGAGCATGAAGACCACCTCAGGAAAGTGTTACAGGTTCTGAGAGAGAACCAGCTGTATGCCAAGCTCAGTAAGTATGAGTTCTGGACGGATCACATTTCATTCTTGGGTCACATCATATCAGGAACTGGAGTAGCAGTGGATCCCAAGAAGGTAGAAGCAATAGAGAGTTGGCCAGTACCCAAGACCGTAGCAGATGTGCAGAGTTTCTTGGAATTGGCAGGATATTACAAGAGATTCGTAGCAGACTTTGCAAGACTTTCAGCACCCATGACCCGTGTCACGCCCCAGAACCAGAATACTGGAGAGCGGGGGCGGACATAGCCAGCTACGTATGATGAAATAGAATCCATCTCACCATACGGTCACGGCTGTCTAGATATGTGAGGGTTCATCAACAAGCTATCAGTCTCTTAAGGTCATAAAATAGCCTATTGTCTCAATCTCAACCAACTAATAATAATTACAAGATGTCAGATCTCCAAATATACAATTGTAAGGCGTCCCAAACATTACATATCCAGATGATCATGAAGCTAGTCGTTACAAAATATGAGGACTAGCAAGAGTTCAGTCATACATGATCAACCCCCGGGGCTTGTCAATCATGTTACAGCCCATAGGCAGACAGTAAGTAAGTACAATCGAGCTAACACTTGCTCGTCGGCTAAACGCCTCAGAAGAATAATTTACAATATTACAGTGGGAGAACAAAAGAAACCCACTCGATGCCCTGGTTACGCCTGGTGACCACCATCGGGCTGGAAAACAGGGAGATCCTTTGGTACTGCTCCGGCGTCTGGCCATACAAAACCAGCTGGGTCAGACCCCAGAAAGAGCAAGTGCCACAAGGGAGGCTTCACTTAAGGACTAAAACCAGCAAATCATTAGCATTCAACATGTAAGAAAATAATAAGTAACACAGATTGGGGTTCGCGCACTACCAATGCACTTGTCCCAATCAGAGGAAATAATTAAGAGAAGCATCATGTTAAATAAAATATAGCTGGACAATATATATAAAAGAAGACAATGATGAAAGTGACAATGAAGGGTACAATCAGGATAGTACAATCTGGAGTGACAATAGTATTCAAGCATTATAGTGACAATCTGGAGTGACAATCGTTATAGTGACAATCTGGAGTGACAATCGTTCAATCATTCTGGCACAATCTTGCAATCAATCACTTCTAGACAGTACTATACTGGACTAGACTCCATCCAATCAATCACGGCCAATCATTGCCTACGGCTTTCTACATTAACTAACTAGGGTTATCACAATCCTAGTTACTAGCAAGATGCAATGAGATGTTCCAAGTAGTCACAGGCCCTGCAGCTACCCAGGTTATCCAGGCAATCATTATAGTGTCAATGGAGGGAGAGTGCAAGACAATAGAGTTCAATCATTAAAGTGACAATCGAGAGTGCCCCACATGACAGTGGGCTGGAAATGTGCCCTACTCGTCGGCAGGCTACAAGTCCAAACATTTGCGGCCGGAATAACGGGGTCGCCTGTAACTGGGAAACATCTCTTCATGACTAGTAGATTATTGTAGTTATTAACCTTAGTTTATTTCAATATGTACCCCTGACCGTGGTACTCAGGGGTCCATGCCCTAGAAATGATGCGAGACAAGACTGGTTCATTTATACAAGCACAATCGCCCACGGTGTCAAGTCATTATACAGGTCATGTCATGTCAAGTAGCCGCCGCAACGGCTTATCGAGATATAACATGTCAGGTTATCCGGTCAAGTATACTAGTCAAGAGTGCGCCACGACGGGCCACTATCATGTCATGTCAGGTTACTGGTCGGGAGCGTACCACCACGGGTCATCATCAAGTCAGGTTGTCATATCAAGTCTATCATGTCAAGCCAATCATGTCAAGTTATCATTCCAAATATATTAATAAATTCGTGATTATCAAGTTCATGACAAAAGGCGTAAAATATCTAATAAAATATCCATATACAGGACTAATATGAATCACCGGTTACAAGTCAAGTGTGCATCCCATCGGGTCACTATCAAGAAGATCAGAAAGTACCCGGATCATAAATCACAGAAATCAGAAACCATATTAGTCATAAGCAATTCATCAAAAACCGTGCCAGGTCGTGTTGGGTCAAGCAGTCGTGTCATGTGAAACAAGATCTCAAAACTCTAATCCATAGAAGAGAAGCCAAGCCTAGAGGATTAAAACAAAATCAACATGGACAATGGATTGTGCAGGGGTTAGAGTGCGCAAGGGATAAACTGCGCGAGAGTTGGATCGCGCAGGGGCTGGACTGCGCTGGGTCAAGCGCGCAGGGAAATGGATTGCACTAGGTCAGATTGCGCAGAAGATGAACTGCGCAAGAGCTGAGCCGTGCTGAGTCGGGTTGCGCAGGGATCGGATTGCGCACACACTGGATTGCGCACACACCGGATTGTGCGGAGAATGGATTGCGCACGCACTGGATTGCGCACACACTGGATTGCGCAGGGGGATAGATTGCGCAGGGGTTAGATTGCGCCAGCACTAAAGAGCGCTGGGCTAACTGGATTGCGCCAGCACCAAAAGGCGCTGGGCCAACTGGATTACGCCAGGCGCTAAAGAGCGCTAGACTGGATTGCGCTCGGGAACAGGGGTCTTCTTCCCCAAACCGAGAGAAAAGCCATGGAACTCAGAAATTCCAAGGACCACAACTAGGTCAAGACAAGTCCAAATCCAACTTTGCAAGGGTCTAAATTGTGTAAAATTCAATTCTCTTCCACATAGAACAATCAAAACATGAAAATAAACAAGTTTCATAGATCAAATCCACCAAAATCCGAAAATACTTCAAACCTAGATCTACAAAATTCCAAGCTCCAAATGGAGAAAATCCAAGTTCTAATGTTGCTCAAAATGAGCTAATAAAACTAATAGACAAATAAAATGTAGCTCTCAAGTGATAGCAAGATGCACTTGCCTAGGTTGGTGGTGGTGGTGGAGAGGAAGAAGCTTGAGGAAGAAGATGAAGAAAATAATAAGGAGAGAGAGAGAAGTTGATATTTATAATAGGGTGGAGTTCTCCATGTTAAACCAAAATAGACCAAACCAAAATAAACCAAGGTGAACCAAGTCAAGGCCAATAAACTCTCTCTCTAGCAATTTAAACCAAATAAATCATGAAATAAACCCAGCCTCACTAATCCAAAATAAACCAATGAACCATTAAAACCAATTGAACTATCAATGCTAATTAAAACCAAGCCAATGCAAGATAAACCAAGATAACTAATCATGACTAAAATAAATATGGGTCCAAAATACGCATACGTACTCTAAATACGTATCACGAATTTGGGACATTACATCCTACCCACCTTAAAAGAATTCCGTCCTCAGAATTTAATCAAGAGGCTAGAGATGTAAGGGAAAGCTATTCTATCATAGGCAATCTACCACTATCAATCAATCATACAATCATTCATGCAAGCAAGGATTCGAAGCGTAAGGCATAAGGAAGATATTACACCTTACGAGTCAAACCAGCCGGGATGACCTGATCAGATATCATCCTCATGCTCCCAAGTTTGACTCTCCCAAAGAGGGATGACTCTAAGCAACACGGACTAAACTGATAGTCTTGCGCTTGAGGTCTCTCTCTTTGGTCAAACATGGACACGGGCCTTTCCTCATACGAAAAGTTACGGTTATTGGTACCAACCCTTTCGAATGATCTAGGATAGGGCTCGGGTCCGGGATGTTCCGTCACAATCAGGATACATAAAATATGTCATGCACCCCGCATAATGACGGTAGAAAAGCAAGATGAGAGGACACATATACCTCTCGACCGATTCTGAACCTGAGCCTGGGCTAGAGCAAACTGCCTCGGGTTCTGTTGCTCGAAAGTCTGGGCCTGAGTCGGCAATGGCCTCGGGAACGGAAACTGCTGCTGCTGGTGAACGAAAGCTGGTACTGGTGCTGGTGCTGGTCCCCTAACCGAGGGACTAGATATTGTCGATGCTGAATCAACTCTGAATGGGCAGGACCCCACCCTATGGTCCGGTGCTCCACACAATAAACACAATCCCAACGCCTTGCGACACTCTGCTACCACGTGTCCAGGCTTCCACAATAAGAACAGCCCACGGCGGAAGACTGTGCTTGCTTCTGTTTCTGTGGAGAGTACGTCGGGGTTGAGTGCTGGTCCGACGTAACTGAAGCTGCTCGCCTCGGAGCTCCAATAGTCAAAGTCCTAGCTGCTGGAGGTGGTGCCGAAGACTGGTTCATCTGACTATGGGACCGCTTCCGACCTCCAGTCCTGTCCACTATTCTCTGGGAGGTATACTCGTGCCTCCTTGCTGCTCTCAACACCGCATCATAGGTCTGATGCTCGAACTGTTCTACTGCCAATATAATCTCTAGGTGAAGTCCCTGCTGGAACCTCTGCGCTCTGTCAAACTCGGTTGCCACCAAGGTGGGAGCAAACCGACTGAGTCTGGAAAACTCGGCCGCATAACCGTCGACCGTCCTCCCCATCTGCTTAAGATTACTGAACCTGGTCTGCAAGTCATATCGAGCCACTGCATCATAATACTTGGTCTGGAACTTCTCGCTGAACACTGCCCAGGAGACAGGTGTTGCCAATCCTACTGCTTGTGCGGCCCACCAACTGCGGGCTAGATCCAATAACTGTAGGCGCACCACAGCCACCTTCTCGTCTTCTGGAGTCTTCGCGGCTTCGAGAATCACCTCTATATCTTGTAGCCAAGCATCGGCAGCAATGGCATCCTCGCTGCCATCGAAGAATGGAGGGTTCAGGCGCTTGAAACTGTTGACCGCACTGTTCCCTGGATGACCGCCTCTGGTCAAGGCATCTGCCACTGCCTGGTGTAAGGCGTCTCCTCGACGATCCTGGGAAGCTATCAAGGTCCTGATGAGACCTACCAAGGTGCCATCATCCGGCTCTGCAGGCTGAACGGGCTGAACTGGTGGTACTGGTTCTCCAGGAGGTACGGCTCGGAAGGCTGCTGCTGAGGACTGATCTTGATCTTCTTGCTGTTGCTGGGCTGCCGGCTGGGCTCCTTCCGGCTGATCAACATGAACGATGTCACTGAAGCAATGACATCAGGGATATTAAGGAAGGACCAGGATAGAACAATGATGCAAGCATGTTATCAAGTCAGGGATCAAGGAGATATGAAGATACGAGTGGAGATCAAAGGCGAGTACAGATTGAGACATCTATCTGGTAAACCCCCACATATCTTGATTGACAAGACCTGCATGGGCCACCACTTAAACCATGTCACGCCCCAGAACCAGAATACTGGAGAGCGGGGGCGGTCATAGCCAGCTACGTATGATGAAATAGAATTCATCTCACCATACGGTCACGGCTGTCTAGATATGTGAGGGTTCATCTACAAGCCATCAGTCTCTTAAGGTCATAAAATAGCCTATTGTCTCAATCTCAACCAACTAATAATAATTACAAGATGTCAGATCTCCAAATATACAATTGTAAGGCGTCCCAAACATTACATATCCAGATGATCATGAAGCTAGTCGTTACAAAATGTGAGGACTAGCAAGAGTTCAGTCATACATGATCAACCCCCGGGGCTTGTCAATCATGTTACAGCCCGTAGGCAGACAGTAAGTAAGTACAATCGAGCTAACACTTGCTCGTCGGCTAAACGCCTCAGAAGAATAATTTACAATATTACAGTGGGAGAACAAAAGAAACCCACTCGATGCCCTGGTTACGCCTGGTGACCACCATCGGGCTGGAAAACAGGGAGATCCTTTGGTGCTGCTCCGGCGTCTGGCCATACAAAACCAGCTGGGTCAGATCCCAGAAAGAGCAAGTGCCACATGGGAGGCTTCACTTAAGGACTAAAACCAGCAAATCATTAGCATTCAACATGTAAGAAAATAATAAGTAACACAGATTGGGGTTCGCGCACTACCAATGCACTTGTCCCAATCAGAGAAAATAATTAAGAGAAGCATCATGTTAAATAAAATATAGCTGGACAATATATATAAAAGAAGACAATGATGAAAGTGACAATGAAGGGTACAATCAGGATAGTACAATCTGGAGTGACAATAGTGTTCAAGCATTATAGTGACAATCTGGAGTGACAATCGTTATAGTGACAATCTGGAGTGACAATCGTTCAATCATTCTGGCACAATCTTGTAATCAATCACTTCTAGACAGTACAATACTGGACTAGACTCCATCCAATCAATCACGGCCAATCATTGCCTATGGCTTTCTACATTAACTAACTAGGGTTATCACAATCCTAGTTACTAGCAAGATGCAATAAGATGTTCCAAGTAGTCACAGGCTCTGCAGCTACCCAGGTTATCCAGGCAATCATTATAGTGTCAATGGAGGGAGAGTGCAAGACAATAGAGTTCAATCATTAAAGTGACAATCGAGAGTGCCCCACATGACAGTGGGCTGGAAATGTGCCCTACTCGTCGGCAGGCTACAAGTCCAAACATTTGCGGCCGGAATAACGGGGTCGCCTGTAACTGGGGAACATCTCTTCATGACTAGTAGATTATTCTAGTTATTAACCTTAGTTTATTTCAATATGTACCCCTGACCGTGGTACTCAGGGGTCCATGCCCTAGAAATGATGCGAGACAAGGCTGGTTCATTTATACAAGCACAATCGCCTACGGTGTCAAGTCATTATACAGGTCATGTCATGTCAAGTAGCCGCCGCAACGGCTTATCGAGATATAACATGTCAGGTTATCCGGTCAAGTATACTAGTCAAGAGTGCGCCACGACGGGCCACTATCATGTCATGTCAGGTTACTGGTCGGGAGCGTACCACCACGGGTCATCATCAAGTCAGGTTGTCATATCAAGTCTATCATGTCAAGCCAATCATGTCAAGTTATCATTCCAAATATATTAATAAATTCGTGATTATCAAGTTCATGACAAAAGGCGTAAAATATCTAATAAAATATCCATATACAGGACTAATATGAATCACCGGTTACAAGTCAAGTGTGCATCCCATCGGGTCACTATCAAGAAGATCAGAAAGTACCCGGATCATAAATCACAGAAATCAGAAACCATATTAGTCATAAGCAATTCATCAAAAACCGTGCCAGGTCGTGTTGGGTCAAGCAGTCGTGTCATGTGAAACAAGATCTCAAAACTCTAATCCATAGAAGAGAAGCCAAGCCTAGAGGATTAAAACAAAATCAACATGGACAATGGATTGCGCAGGGGTTAGAGTGCGCAAGGGATAAACTGCACGAGAGTTGGATCGCGCAGGGGCTGGACTGCGCTGGGTCAAGCGCGCAGGGAAATGGATTGCGCTAGGTCAGATTGCGCAGAAGATGAACTGCGCAAGAGCTGAGCCGCGCTGAGTCGGGTTGCGCAGGGATCGGATTGCGCACACACTGGATTGCGTACACACCGGATTGCGTGGAGAATGGATTGCGCACGCACTGGATTGCGCACACACTGGATTGCGCAGGGGGATAGATTGCACAGGGGTTAGATTGCGCCAGCACTAAAGAGCGCTGGGCTAACTGGATTGCGCCAGCACCAAAAGGTGCTGGGCCAACTGGATTGTGCCAGGCGCTAAAGAGCGCTGGACTGGATTGCGCTCGGAAACAGGGGTCTTCTTCCCCAAACCGAGAGAAAAGCCATGGAACTCAGAAATTCCAAGGACCACAACTAGGTCAAGACAAGTCCAAATCCAACTTTGCAAGGGTCTAAATTGTGTAAAATTTAATTCTCTTCCACATAGAACAATCAAAACATAAAAATAAACAAGTTTCATAGATCAAATCCACCAAAATCCGAAAATACTTCAAACCTAGATCTACAAAATTCCAAGCTCCAAATGGAGAAAATCCAAGTTCTAATGTTGCTCAAAATGAGCTAATAAAACTAATAGACAAATAAAATGTAGCTCTCAAGTGATAGCAAGATGCACTTGCCTAGGTTGGTGGTGGTGGTGGAGAGGAAGAAGCTTGAGGAAGAAGATGAAGAAAATAATAAGGAGAGAGAGAGAAGTTGATATTATAATAGGGTGGAGTTCTCCATGTTAAACCAAAATAGACCAAACCAAAATAAATCAAGGTGAACCAAGTCAAGGCCAATAAACTCTCTCTCTAGCAATTTAAACCAAATAAATCATGAAATAAACCCAGCCTCACTAATCCAAAATAAACCAATGAACCATTAAAACCAATTGAACTATCAATGCTAATTAAAACCAAGCCAATGCAAGATAAACCAAGATAACTAATCATGACTAAAATAAATTTGGGTCCAAAATACGCATACGTACTCTAAATATGTATCACGAATTTGGGACATTACAACCCGCTTGACACGAAAGGCTGTACCATTCGTCTGGTCGACAGAATGTTATGCATCATTTGAGAACTTGAAGCAGAAGTTGATATCAGCACCTATTCTTATATTGCCAGTTGGACCCGGAGGTTTTATCGTTTATTGTGATACGTCAGAAAGAGGACTTGGATGTGTCCTTATGCAACATGGGAAGGTGATAGCATATGCATCTAGGCAACTTCGAGACCACGAAAAGAATTACCCAACTCATGATTTGGAGTTGGCGGCAGTAGTATTTGCTTTGAAGCTATGGAGGCATTACTTATATGGTGATCGAATGGGCATGTATACGGACCACAAAAGTATGAAGTACATCTTTACTCAGAAGGAACTGAACATGAGGCAGAGAAGATGGTTGGAGTTGATCAAGGATTATGACGTGGAGCTTCAGTATCATCCAGGCAAGGCTAATGTGGTAGCAGACGCTCTTAGCAGGAGAGGCGACGCATTTATGTTGACAACACAAAAGCATATCTTAGAAGACCTTCAGGAGATGGGCATCGAGGTTATACTTTCTAGTGATGTAGGGGTTCTAACAAGTCTACAAGTTCAATCCGACTTGGTAGACAGGATCAAGACAGCTCAGGCACAGGATCCAAGGATTCAGAAGCTTAGGACAGAATGTGAGTCAGGACTCAGGAAGGAGATGAGAATTCATGAAGATAGTACACTTTGGTTTGGATCGCGTCTATGTGTGCCTAGTGGAGATATCAGACAGGAGGTTATGACAGAAGCTCACAGTTCTCAGTATTCTATACACCCTGGAGGGACCAAGATGTACCAAGATATCAAGCAGCACTTCTGGTGGAACGGGATGAAGAGGAAGATAGCTAGATTTATTTCCCGTTGCTTGGTATGTCAGCAAGTGAAGGCAGAACAGCAGAGGCCAGCTGGGTTATTGCAACCGCTTCCTATTCCGGAATGGAAATGAGAATATATTACAATGGACTTTGTGACCGGTTTACCGAGATCACCAAGTGGTAAAGATGCTATTTGGGTGATAGTAGATCGTCTTACAAAGGTGGCACACTTTCTTCCTTTCAGAGTAGGACAATCTACAAAAAATTGGCAGAGTTGTATATGCAGTAGATAGTCAGGCAGCATGGAGTCCCTGTCAGTATTGTGTCAGACAGAGATACCCACTTTACATCATATTTCTGGAAGAGCTTACATCATAGTCTGGGTACCAAGTTAAGATTTAGAACAACTTACTATCCACAGACGGACGGGCAATCAGAAAGAACAATTCAGACTTTATAAGATATGTTACGAGCTTGCACCTTAGATTTTGGAGGGTCTTGGGAGGGCCACCTGCACTTAGTCGAGTTCTCATACAACAGCAGTTATCAAGCCAGTATCCAGATGGCACCATTTGAAGCACTATATGGTAAGAAGTGTAGGTCGCCACTAGCATAGGATGATATCGGAGAGAGAAAGATGCTAGGCCCAGAAATGATTGTCCAGACAGTTGAAATGGTTAAGGGAATTAGAGAACGACTTCGAGTTACGCAAGATCGACATCGTCATTGGACGGACCAGCATCGTAGGCCGCTAGAGTTTTCTGTTGGGGACCATGTGTTCTTGCGGATCTCATCTACCCGTGGGGTCATTAGATTTGGCATTCACGGGAAATTGAGTCCGCGATACGTAGGCCCATTTGCTATCCTTGATAGGATAGGCGATGTTGCTTATCATTTATCCATTCCACCTTCGTTACGAGAGGTGCATGCCATATTTCATGTATCTCAGTTGCGAAGGTATGTATCGGACCCAAGCTATATCCTTGATAATTCTGAGCTGGTTGTTGGTACCAACCTATCTTACGAGGAACAGCCTGTGTCTATTTTGGACCGAAGAGAGAATATACTCAAGAACCGAACAATTAGCCTTGTCCGGGTTGCTTAGGGTCATCACTCTTTAGGGGAGTCAACGTGGGAACGTGAGGATGACATCCGATCACGGTATTCGCACCTATTTGACTCACAAGGTATATCTCTTTCTGTATACCTTGATTATCTTAACTCCTCATGCTTGTCACCTTATGAGTAGAATTGCTTGGTGTCGTCGATAGTTAAACATAGATATGTTACTTGCTATTGGCATTGTAGAATGATTGCTTACTCAAATTGCTTATACTTAGATTAGTTTAGCTCTGATGTTTCTATCCTGCTTGGATTTGAAATTCCGAGGACGGATTTTTTCTAAGGAGGGTAGAGATGTCACTTTCCGTTCCCAGAATACGTATTTTAAATACATGTACTGCTGAAATATATTTATTTAATATTTATCATGTATTGTTCTGTATTTAAATTTCTTTAATTTCTCGCTAATTATCTTTCTGCATTTTACTTTCTGCTTTGCTTTTGGGTTCGGCCCGAGTTGGGTTATTTTTCGGCCTTGGATGGTTCAACATGAACCTAACTCCCCACCTACCACCACTCCTTTATTTAAAGCCCCATTCCCTTTCTCTCTCTTCATTACTTCACCATTACTCTTCTTCTTCCTCATAAACTCTCCCCCACCTACCCAGCCGCATAGGCAAGTGCCAACTTGCTTCTTGATGGATCTCCATTTTCGTTGTTCCATTGTCTTCCTCTCAAGATTCTTAGATACTTCAGTACTTAGCAATTTCAATTTTCATGGCTCATTTCATGTAGATCTAAGTTTAATACATTTTTAGATTTCTTAGGTTTTGATCTAGTAACTTTATTATTCTTCAAGTTTTGATGGTTCCATGTTGTAGAGAATTTCGTTCTACCCCATTTTGACCTATGGAAGTCCAGATTTGGGCTTGGAATGAAGGATTTAGAGAGCTTGGAAGCAATGGCTTCCATGGTTCTGTCCTCAGAAAATTCGGAGGAGAAGAACAGTTCTGGCCGTATGAAGATTTTTGGCCGCATGAGATCCTGGCCGTATGACAGTACTTGACCGCATAAGTTTTCATGCGGTAAGTCTTCTCGACCGCATGAGCGCTGTCATTTTCAGCCGCATAAGGATCAGTCCCCGAGCCGCATGAAGTCTCCCAGCCGCATGAACAATTTCGAGCCGCATAAACTTTTGGGCCGCATGAACATTACTTTTGCAGCCGCGTGAACTTTACTTTCCTCAGCCGCATATGCACGTTTCTCCTCAGTCGCATTCGCTCGTTCTCTTCGAGCCGCATGAGCTCGCATCTCCTTGACCGAATGGAATTTCATGCGGCAAGACTTTCAGCCGCATGAGCTCGCTTGAATTATTGCCGCATAGATCTCGGCAATCCTGGCCGCATGAGACCGGAGCCGCATAGACTTACACCCTTTCAGCCGCATAAGGCTTGTGACTCTGAGCCGCATGGCACTGATTATCCTAGCCGCATGGACTTAGTTCACCCGCAGCCGCATAGGCGCATGCTATCCCAGCCGCATGAGATTTTGCTGTTCCCGCCGCATGAGTAGTTTCCAGCCGCATAAGGACAAGTTCCTTCGGCTGCATAAGACCTGCTGTTTCTCAGTCGCATGAGGACTTGACCTTTGTTATTTCTTAGCCGCATATGCATATTTTATTCAGCCGCATGAACTCTAGCCCATAATGTCTTGGGCTGATTCTTGTCCTGAATTGACATTGATTGTTATCTTGGCATTAATTAACATTGATTGTGACATTGACTAATAATTGATCATGCATTCCTAGTTGGAATTAAGAGACTGGCTAGTCGTCTTATTGAATCGAATGAATGAGACACGTTCATATTTATTATGGACTATTGTAATTGATTTGGCCGATCCCGAATATTGGCATACATGCACATATGCAGGCTTCAATTTATTTATTTATTTTACAAAAGCAGCATGTGTACTTTATGGTCAGGGCATGATTATTCCGTGGTTAGTTTTAATTGTTGCATTACGCTATATAAGACCTACAACCTAACCGCACGGGTATCGTTGTAGAGTGGGACATATCGTACTTTGTACGGAAGTACTCATTCTGAATGACCATAATCCACGGTATGTAATTTTACTCAACGTAGAGACTATTAAGTTAAATAAAATAATGATTGCATGGAGAGAATGGATTTCCGAGTTCTTACATGACAGCCCTCTTTGGGACTATTAGTGCCCGACAGGCCGGCTGGTTCCCACAGATACTGCAAATCTGCCACACGGGCAGGAAGAGGTATCTGCTTATATTATTTATTGTATATTGTATATTGATGACGGGCGTCCCGCTGGGACTCGTCAAATTTATGATTGACACAATTGATTGATTGGATAGACTAGCCTTGCTTGCACATAGTAAGAACTGAGGAATCCTTATTGCATAATTCCATGATAACTTGGAACTTACCGTAGCAAGCCGTAGTAGTTGTATGGCCGTTTAAGTTGACTTGTTTGTGTACTGTAGCTACTCTATTAACTAACTGAGATGATCAGAATGTCAGGATATGACGGGCCAACTTCTGTCATTGTTTGGTTGGGAAGTTGGTTCGAAGTGTCGTGATGTTATGTGAATCCCAGTAGCAAGCAGAGATCTATATATCATATTCTCTTATTACTGGTTCTAATTCCTTATATCGTGCTTCCTTGCGGTACTTACTATTAGAGGTCTAACCTCTCTGGTTTTGCATGACCAGATTTAGAGCCGGTTCCCGAGGACTTAGCTTACTTCCACCTCCAAGATGGTCAATACTAGAGGAATGATCGCAGGAGGACTCGAGTGGGTTCCTTACTTTTCCGCTCGTTTTGTTACTTACTTTATATTTTACCGTTTTGCACCGACATGTTAGTCGGATCGTCTTGTACTTACTTTTACATAATTATAACAAAGTCAGGCTGTAGCTGATAAACAATTGTGTATACCTTACTTCATCATCTGGCTATATTTTGTAAAGCCATATATCAAGAACATTTTGACTGAGCGTTTGGGACGCCTTACTGCTTTATCTTACATGTTCTCTATTATTGTTTTCTTGTTTGAATGATTGAGACAATAGATGTGAAGCGATCATAGCGAGACTTTCATGTAGTATGCACCCCCTCGTCTTTTAGAAAGCATTGATCGTATTATACGTTATTTCTCTACCCGTAATACCTAGCTGGCTGAGTCATTCTCCCGCTCTCCAGTATTCTGGTTCTGGTGCGTGACAGGAGAACATTTTTTTATCTCATTGTCTTATGTGAATATAATCTTGCCACATAGGAAAGTCATTATCTTGTGACTTATGCCACATAGAAATCACAACATAAAACACAACAATAGGGTTGGAGATGCTCTTAGTCCCTTTGGACACTTATATATTACTTCATTCATGTTGTTGTATAGTATCATTAATAATTATGTGTTTTTAGAACAAATTTTTTACAGGAACTCATGAGTTCCTATATTTTCAAACTCATCAATAACAAATCGTTGGATTGAATATATCTCATTCCTTGATTGTAAGTTTCTAAAAGTCAAAAAACTATGTAGAAAAATTCGTCCACGTGTCGTAACTATATTGCTTTTGAAAATTAATAAGGAAGCCACCAAAAGTGATAAGGACTATCACATGATAGGACATCATTGTTAAGTTATAAAAGTGTATGGGACATCACATCATTTGTTAGGGGACATCACACCAATTGAAACACCCAACTCCTATTATTTCTTCCTTTCTTCTCCCTCTCTTCGTTAAAGTGTGTTTTCTAGATTTTGTTTTTTCAAATAAAATTGAACACAACATTTTTATGACTTTTTTCTTTTTGCTTTTTAGATATTAATTAATGTATGTTGCTATTTATATCTTTCGAACACCATTATTGATAGTTTCGAACCCAATTATATAGGGGTTTGGAAGCTTTAAAATTCGTCACTGTCGGGTTGGGACGACGAAGGACTGTTAGGATTATGATAGTTTCGATTATAGTTAGGAATGCCAGAATCCTATTAGTCTTTACACTAGTTAGGAATGCCAGAATCATGGCACTCATAAGATAGAAAACTTTATGCCTTAGAATTGTCACGATGCTAATAGTCTGTAGCTTCCCTTCCCGAATTTTTTTTGAAATATTTATTTATTTATGTATTTGATTTAAATGGTGATTTTTAGATTACGGTAGATGCCTTTAGCCATAGTGGAGTTTTGGAGTACAAGACGACTAGGAATCATGGCACGGGTAGTGCAGTAGTGTATTTTGACTAGTGTTTAGCCATAGCAGGAGAGTGCCAAGCCATCGGTGTATCCTAACTAGGAAAACCAGGCCAAGCTATAGCATGACCATTATAAATAGTTTAAATTATTTATTATTATTATATTATTTGACGTTGAGTGACCCGGTTGAACCAAATTGGCCGGGCTGGACCCAAACCAAGCCCAAGCCCAGGTAGTCATGTAGTGCATCCCAAAACGACCGTGTAGACATGCATTGGGTGGTAGTATTTTAATTCAGTAACCTAGTAGACGCTTTTCCCAAATTGTAGCTAAATATATATATTATGAGTTCTGGATATTAAATAATGTTTATTGATATTTTAGTAAATAATTTCCTTTAACAAATATTTTCGACTCTATGTAATTTATCTAAATTATATATATATTGGTGTATATATATAGAGTAAATAATTGGATTTATAAATGTATATGTGAATATGTATATAAATATGTATATATATGTATGTATATAATATATGTGTGTACGTATACGTATATATATATATACATAAGTGTATGTGTATGTATATAGAAAATATATTATTTTGTATATGTGTACATGTGTGCTTATATATAAATATATTGTACGTATACGAATATATATAAAGAAATATTATATGTGAGTGTATTTGTACGTACATATAAATATAGATATGTGTGTGGTGTATGTATACATATATTATATATATATATATATATATATATATATATATATATATATATATATATATATATATATATATATGTATATGCGCGTATATATGTATGTATAAATATGTATATACGATGGGTATATATATATATATATATATATATATATATATATATATATATATATATATATATATATATATATATATATAAAATATATATATATATATATATATATATATATATATATATATATAATTGTATTATTTGTTAAATAGAAAAAAAAAGAGAAAAGATATTAATGAGCCCAGGCCAAGCCAGCCGGCCCAGGCCCAATAACCCAACCCAGCTGAGCGGGCCAGGCCACAACGAGCCCAGCCCAACCTTTCAGCTGAGCAAACTCAGCTAATTCCCCTCCAAAACCGAGAGCCAGCCCGATTTTTCCTCCCTCTGTTAACGAACAGAAAACTGCTATATATATACATAATGCGAAACATCGAAAGTTCCTGAACGAAAACCCTAAGCGCCGCTACCACCTGGACGCACCCCCAATGTGCGCGCGCCGCCGAGGGTCGCCGCCGGCCCGTCGGACCAGCACACGCGTGCCGGGACAGCGCGCAGAAGCAACAACAGCAGTTGCAGCAATGGGGCTGACTTCGCGGCCGGATTGCGATCTACTCGCTCCATAATTTTTCGATTCGTTTCCTCGGGTACGTCCCCAACCTATACAAGAGTATTTCCTTTCAATTAGATCGAATTGTTATGCGTTATATTGGCCGAGAAATCGACACGAAGTTGACCAAAAACTCGTTCGAAAACAGAGCATAGGACAGTCCAATCACCCGTGTTCGATGATCGATTTCGATCGATCCAGTAACCTTTTAGAATTTCTATTTGAACATACTTTTAGATCATATATAGGAGATCGGAAATCATTTTGTAGATTTGGATTTCATTAAGTATGCACAGAGAAATCAGTTTTGGAAATCAAGAAAAAAATCATGAAAAACAGTTTTCAAAAACATGAAAATTCATCCACACGACGTGCGTCCCGCCATTCCGGGCGACGTGGTCACGCACCGTAAGCATCGAAAGGTGCGTAACGGCTTCGTGGTCGTGTGGGCTTTGACGGAATTCAAATTGGTCGCGTGTGCGCGACGAATTTGATGCGTATCCGTCGAAATTCACTGTATCGGCCTCTGTGCAAGTTTCTCAATTACTTTGTACACGCTCTTCAGATCGAGACGAAACTTGCGCCAATAGGACCGTATCATTTTTCTGGTCCTGTATGCCAAGTTTGGTCCAATTCTGAGATAGTTGAATCGTACCTCGTTTCGCGGGCCCCATGGTCCGACTCAACGGGTGATTTTGTGCACGGCCCGTCGGAATCCAACTTTGGACATACGATTGGGTTCGTATCGGAAAACCAGATCCGTAGACATGTAGTTTGACGACTTTAGAGACCATTGACTCTGGCACACTTTTCGGTGCAAAGCGGGTCCAACGGCGGACACCGTTTTTGCCCAAAATTACTATTTTGCCTCTGTGTCCAGAATTGGACTTAAGGACAGGCAATCCTAGCTAATTTGACTATTCTGAGAACATTGGTAATGTTTATTTTAGCTTTCGGAGACAGTTGTGATGACTTGGATTTTCTGACTTGTTGATTGGCGATACATTGTTGGTTCTCCGTGCAACCTCCAGGCAAGTATACCTTGCCTCCCTCTACAGTTTATTTACATGCATATTTCTATTAGTATATAGTTTACTAGTTGGTTATTACTTGTGATTTGTATACCGTACATGCTAGTATAGCTATAGTCTATGTACATGGTTAGCCTTGTAGTTCGTATTGGATTGGTTCTCTCGTGTATCGTGATTGGGTCGTGTCGTGTCTTCACCTGTGTCTTGACTGAGTCGTGTCTGCAAGTATATGTGAGTGAACTGCTATTCCTTGTTTTTCCCACAACCTGCGAGTCCACACACGGGGCGAGGGTTGCCTTTGCACCTGCGAGTCCACATACGGGACGAGGGTGATTTGTCTTGAAACAACCTGCGAGTCCACAATCGGGGCGAGGGTGACTTGTCTTGAAACTGACCTGCGAGTCCACAATCGGGGCGAGGGTTGGTATCCATTGATCTACCGGCAGTTCATTTATGCATACTTGATCCCGTATCCGTGTTCATAGTTACCTGTCAGTAGCCACTTGTCAGTCTCATGTCTAGTTCCTGTTTATATTCCGTATATATTATTGTATGATTAAACTGTTAGATAGACATATTTTATGTATCTTGCTAGTCCTCTGAGGACCTGATGATCTCTTCAGGTTAGCGATTGTATGGAGTTAGTTAACAGAGCAGGATGGTAGAGGATTGCGATCTATGATACAGGTATTTGCTTGTGATATTTTTTTATTATCTTTTCGTGCTTTATATTCTGTACCATGATATACTCTGCTTATTTATAGACTCATATCATTCTTGGAGTCTAATCGAACAATATGTTAATGGGCTGCAGACCATGACCCATACTTGTTCATTCTTGTTTATATGATTCATGTGGATTGAGATATAGTTTAGATTAGATATGATACCATGACCTTGACAGCTTATACATACTTGAGTCGGGCTGGAGTCCGCTCGATACGTAGCTGGCTTGCTCACGAGCTCGCGTCCGAAAAGCGGGTGCGGGTCGTGACATAGTCATATTGTAGTTAGGATTGCCAGAATCCTGGAAGTCCTAAAACAGAAAGTTTTTGGCACGACATAAAAGGAAAGTACCAGTAATGTCACGACCCACACCGAAAATTTGGGCATGAATGATGGGCATGTCCAGCCTAAACCACACAATCTGTGGTAAAATGATGTATGACACCCACAAAATATAAACTACAACTCACGCAATAGTATTTCAACTCCTCTAGGGAGGTCAATAATCAACATCGATAACAATACTCAACCACAGACTTTAAAAAGTTAATGCATGATAGAATTATAACGAAGAGAAATGATAGTCACCAATCCATAGTTCAACTAATCTCCAGAAATAGGATTAGGTCCAAATGACAAATACTCAGACCGCCTAATAAATCCAGAGACAAAACCAGTCAAAATCAAATCAAATAACATCTAGACTAAACTAAGTAGTAGCAACCGAATATATGCTGCTAACTCTCCATGCTCTTCTTGGCGGACAAGATCAGGCTCCGCTAAACATCCTCTTGTGGCCCGTAATAGGTAAGGCACTCATGCTCATCATAGTCACCTAAAATTTTTATCCAGTCAGGAATGAAACGAGTACAATTCAATGAAAGAAGTACCAATACATGGTTTAGACTATAAACATGGAAATAACAATATAATACATGATGAATAGTAAAATTAAAATCATGCATGACAAGTAGGATAAAAATGAGTAATCATGAGTAAATATGGCATATAACAACAACAAGGAGTGAAACAAGAAGAGTTTAACTATCTAAGTGTGTCGAAGTACCATGTTCAATATTTGATCGTCTGGGGTAACTACTGCCACATGGTCTAGCCAGATATGGTGCAATCATACATGAAATGCATGATTAGATCCCCATGGTCTAAATACACGGTATGATGGTCTGATCACATATCTACTGTAGTACTTCTCCGTCCGACTAATACACATGGATTCGAGTCACGATACGTATCTCACAATACGCGATAATACGAGATAGATAATCATGAACAATATGATAAACATGAAAAACACGATATCATACTAAAATTTATATAAAACTAATTCGTATAACAAGCGTGTCAAGAATTAAGTAAAACATAACTAAAACATGCATTATAGAGTATTAAGAAATGGAAACAACCAGAAAATGTACTCATCTGTCGTCATGAGCTAGTTGTACGAGTCTAGTACCAAGTCCAAAGTCCATTAACCTATTTTTATGAATTTGCAATGTTAATAAATGAATGAAGTCATTATAACCATATTGTTTGGTTATTAGGTTTCTAGGTTCAACAATTAGTATTTTAGTTAGGTAGGTTTATCTTTAGTTCTCTATTACCTATTTGTGTATGTATATATTCCTTACCTATTGATACACCAATACTTTGACACTTAAAGATATTCAACCCAACTCTAATACCTTACCTTGACATATCTAGTATCACAATATCTATTTGACTACTATCCTTACTGTTGCTTATTGAAGGCTGAACTGTTTATTGTAGCTTATGCTGAATTGTTTATTGTTGCTTATTATTGCTGATGCTGCTGATTGCATTGCTGGTGCAGCTTATTGTTGCTGCTTATGAAATGCTGAATTTACACTTGTGAACGTTCTTGTCCATTAATATCTCAATTGAACCATGTGTATCCTAAATTATTTTGACACAAACATTATGTATCCTATTTAGGACACAAGGACACAACCACATACCAAAATTCGATACAAAAAATCTTTGGGAACACAACACAAACACGTGGTGGGCACGGACACATGCATCTCAATAATCCTTATACATAGAATTTAAACCATTAGTACCAATCCTCTTTAATATATTTCCTAAGGAGTAGAAATTTCTATTTTGTGATCCCTACATATTATTAGTTAGAATTAAATCAAAAGTTTAAGGAAAAACAAGGATTACCTGTTGAAGGTTGATCTCCAATGAAGATCCAATACTTTTTGGCACAAGAGGAGAGACCAATTTTCTCCTCAATTCTTTGGCTCCTCTCCTTAGCACTTATCCAAAATTTGAATTTGAATTTGGAAGAGAAAGGGTGGAGAAGAAAGAGTTTTGGGTTTGGGAAGGTGGTTTAGAGTTTGAGGATGATGAAGAAACTAGGGTTTGGAGTTGTGATGGAAAGAAACAAGGATTTTTTTTTGTTTTGTAAAGAGTATTAATATTGGGGGGGGAGAAATTTCGGCTGCTATATGGGGAGGAAGGTTTCGGTTTCTGAGTAAAAAAAGGGAGGGGTCAGGTTTGAGGGAGGGGTCGAGTTTTAGTGGGAAGGGGGTTTCGGGTTTTAGTGGAAGGGTCGGCCACATGTAGGTTATGGTTTTGGTTAGGGATTTGTTTAGGGTTTGCTTAGGAGGGTTTGTTACATGGGTTTACTAGTTTGCCCCACTAACTAATTAAATGTGAATTTGTATTCTAAAAAAATGAAATATCCTACTCCATAACTTAATATACGTACCTTAAATAAAACCTAATTAGAAAAGTGTAACTAACGATTGTATTCAGTGCGCGGCCTAGGATGATATTTCACTGGGGGTACAGTCATAAGGGGTAGGAGATAAGGTTTTCGATTTTTTTTCCATCGTCTGGCAGCACGTTTCTAAATTTTTTAAGGCAAATGAAATAGAGAAAGAAAGGAAACAAGAAAATTACTGGAAAGAAGAGAGGACTCAGAGGAGGGCTTATGGCTTGGTCACTTGAATGGCCAAATGAATGGGAAGTTTTTGTGTGGGATGTGACATCTAACTAGCCGAGTACAAAATGATATTTCTTAATATGGATTAGATTTCGTGCACATAAGTTTAACGATAATCATGACTAGATGAATTCACTGGACTTCTGGCACTGATAAGCATTACGCATGTGTAAGTAAAAAAAAAAATTCACTGGGGGCCTCGCCCCCCAGTGCAACCCACATGGATCCACCCCTGATTGTATTTAGAAATAAAACAAATTAATTGCCAAGCAAATTATCAAGTTTTCATATTTTGGAATACGAAGGTTACAAATCTACCCCTTTTAGAAAATTTCGTACTCGAAATTTAAGGATAAAATATGCACGAAAGAAAGAAAGAAAAAAACCTCACGCTCGAAAAGATAAAGGTATTGCTCACGCATCTCATCCTATGTTTCCTAGCTAGATTCACAAGTGATGCT
Source organism: Iris pallida (assembly GCA_029216955.1). NCBI lineage: Eukaryota > Viridiplantae > Streptophyta > Magnoliopsida > Asparagales > Iridaceae > Iris > Iris pallida. The sequence continues at coordinate 9,153,637 of JANAVB010017200.1, forward strand.
TCCAAGCGACATGAACCAAATGAATCATCTGGTTACACAGCACATTCTTTATGTGATCTAGAATCTCTATGGGTTGCCCCGGATAACTAAGACTCGATTCAACCTTAATCTCTGAACAACATGGCCGGTTTTGAGGGAGTGCAATGAGTGCGATCGCACTAGGCCTCCCGAATTCGTAGGCCTCAATTTTTTTTTTATAATATGTATATGTTTTGTGTATACTAAACTAAATTATGAATAAATATTTTTTTAAATATCCAAAAATGTCAAGCTTATAAATAATTTAAGAATTATGAATTAGTAATTAAAAAATGTATATGTATATTTATTATGTAAACTATAATACTAAACTAACTTATGAATAACTAATTTATAAATTCATTGGCCTTCTTTATGTATACTAAGCTAATCAAGTGGGAATTTTCTCAATTAACTAAGGCTATATCTATTAATAAAGGCTTCTATTGTTTCCAATTAAGGAATTAAGTCAAATATTCTCTCAATCCCATTCAATACTATTCAAAATCAACAAAAAATGTTAAGACTTAATAGGAAATCCTAAGATTTATAATATTCAAATAAAATCCTATTAATCCTTGACTCTATCGACAACCTCTTTCTTCCCCTTCAGAAATCGCCCACAAATCCAACTCTCTACCCATTCAAAAAACGTCCACAGATCTCAAACCACCTAGTCTCTAATCCAGGACTCTTCGCCAACACCCCCCGAGCAACCAGAAGCCCTAGCGCCGTTGACGAGCCTACTCGTCAACCGTTGGCAGAAGGCTGTGTCCAAAGAAGACTGTTGCACAGAATAAGCGTGGGTTTTCAGATATTTCCTGCGAGCGGATCTCCACACTCGTTCAACGAAATCCAAAACAATTGTATATGATCTCCTACAACTCTAATTTAATCCTCTAAAATTTTGTAGGTTAATTCGAGCTATAAATAGATTAAATCATTAGCCAAAGTAGACGTCAAAGAATTATAATTTTATATAAAACTTGTCGCTCAAGGGTTCGACTCAAGCCGTTTGCATCGAAACACGCGTACGGTATTTTTGAGTGTGGAATTTGATGGAATTAAATTAGTCGCACGAGTGCGACGTATTTGGATTGTATATGTCGAAAACTATTGTATCAAGGATTTTGTAGCTAGAAACGCTAAAAGATCGTTCTTAATATGAAGGTGGCAAAATATGCTTGTTTGTTTTGCTTTATTTTATCCCTTTTAGTCAAATATTATTTCAATTGTAAGATATTGTAATTGAATGATTTTTCTTAATTGATATTAGTTTTGGATAATTTACTTTCTGAATTTTTATTAGAATTTTTTATATGAGAATAGGCCTCCATTTATTTTTCGCACCGGGTCCAATCGTCTTGAAGAATCTCAACTCCGACCATGCTGAACGATCCAAATGCATGACTGGGATATGCTACATCGCCCCAGCTGCGACACATGGAACACGTTATACACTCCATCCAATGTAGACGTCAAAGCTAGTCGGTAAGCTATGGCACCGAATTTCTCAAGATTGTAAATGGTCCGTCGTGAACTGCCGTTTCTTTCGAATCAAATCGTGCCACGTGTATTGAAAAAAGAAAAAAAGAAAAAAAAAAACAAAATGAAGCCCCTTGGAGTGTGACAGAATCTGGCATCCGGTGTCTGGACCGGAGTCATCTCCTCCCTGTCGGGGGCGCTATAGATGAATCCCCCAACATCAGGAGCCCCCCTTCTCTTTGTCTCTAGTTTGTTCCGCCTATTTGTTCTCATTCAAAAAAAATTCTAGTGGTCCAAACTAAAAGGAACAATCGTCATGCAACGGAACTCCCTATGAGGAAAGACGTCCCTATAGTCCCTCTCTCTCCTCTCCTTCCAATTCCCATCCCCATCGTCCCCATCCCCATTCTAGAAACAGAAAGTGAAAGAGAGAGAGCTAAGCTCCCAATGGCGGATCTCAACAATCACCACCACCGCCACCTCCCCAACCACCACCAGCATCCGAAGCTCCCGTCCTCCACCCCGACGCTCCTCCTCGGCCGCTACGAGGTCGGCAAGCTTCGGCCACGGCACCTTCGCCAAGGTCTACCACGCCCGCAACATCCTCACCAACGCCGCGGTCGCCATCAAGGTCCTCGACAAGGAGAAGATCCTCAAGTCCGGCCTCGTCGCCCACATAAAGCGCGAGATATCCATCCTCCGCCGCGTCCGCCACCCCAACATCGTCCAGCTCTTCGAGGTCATGGCCACCAAGTCCAAGATCTACTTCGTCATGGAGTTCGTCCGCGGCGGCGAGCTCTTCCAGAAGGTCGCCAAGGGCCGCCTCAAGGAGGACGTCGCCCGCAAGTACTTCCAGCAGCTCATGTCCGCCGTCGAGTTCTGCCACGCCCGCGGCGTCTACCACCGCGACCTCAAGCCCGAGAACCTCCTCCTCGACGACAGCGGCGACCTCAAGGTCTCCGACTTCGGCCTCAGCGCCGTCTCCGACCAGATCCGCCAGGACGGCCTCTTCCACACCTTCTGCGGGACCCCGGCCTACGTCGCCCCCGAGGTGCTCGCCAGGAAGGGATACGACGGCGCCAAGGTCGACATCTGGTCCTGCGGCGTCATCCTCTTCGTCCTCATGGCCGGCTACCTCCCTTTCCACGATCAGAACGTCATGTCGATGTATCGGAAGATCTACAGAGGCGAGTTCCGCTGCCCGAGGTGGTTCTCGCCCGAGCTCGGCCGCCTGCTGTCTCGCCTCCTCGATACCAATCCGCAGACCAGGATCACCATACCGGAGATCATGGAGTACCGCTGGTTCAAGAAAGGCTTTCGCCATATCAAGTTCTACATCGAGAACGACGAGTTCCACAAATGCGACGAGCTCGATTTTACCCCTCCACCCGAGGAATCTCATTCCGAAGAGAAGGAGAAGGAGAAGGAGGAGGAAGCGGAGGCGGATCAGGGGGAGGGATCGGGATCGGAGTCGGATTCCTCGGTAGCCTCGTGCCCGGCCGCGCTATCAGAAGGACGCAGACGCCCTCCGCTCCTTGCGAGGCCGTTGAGCCTGAATGCGTTCGACATAATCTCGTTCTCGAGAGGGTTCGACCTCTCGGGACTGTTCGAAGAGGGAGGGGAGCAGGCGAGGTTCGTGTCTGGAGAGCCGGTGTCGAAGATCATATCGAAGCTGGAGGAGATTGCCAAGGTTGTGAGCTTCACGGTGCGGAAGAAGGACTGCCGGGTGAGCCTGGAGGGGACAAGGGAGGGGGAGAAGGGCCCGCTGACGATCGCGGCCGAGATATTCGAGCTCACCCCGTCCCTCATGGTGGTCGAGGTGAAGAAGAAAGCCGGGGACCGGGGGGAGTACGAAGAGTTCTGTAAGACGGAGCTAAGCCGGGCTTGCAGAATCTCATGTACGGGTCCGCGCGGCGGCTTCGGTCATCCCTACCAGCATTTCTTCGGACACTGAATAGTAAACTCTTTCCCCTTCTTGCTATATACAATTTTGCTTCCATTTTGAATTATATGATCCCCAATATTTTTTTTTGTTAAATAGTTGATTGTTACCGAGTCCTGTCTGTACTTAGAAATTAGAAAATAAATTGCTCTAATTATATATATATATACCAACAAAATTCTTCTGTAGTAGTTGTTGAGTCTATTTGATTGTTCTCATGACTAACATTGTAACATATTTGTAGAATAAATAGTTTTATGACTTGTTGAAATTCTCCGAGCCTTGCATCTTGTAGTACTGAGTGAGCAATGGAGAATGAAAACCATAAAGCCTTATCTTGCCGTAGTGCCACTCTAAGAGCACTTGCTCCTTGGCCTCTGCAAGTTACTTCGATAAAGTATACCTAGGCTCAGTTACTAGGTGCTTGGTCAATCCTCAGGCACGCCCCCTTGTTTGATGCATGTGCAATGATTATTCGGTTTTGGACCGAGAACCGAACCGAATAAGAGATTCGGCTAAATTTGAAAAAAATTCGACTTGGTTTTGATTTTGAATATACTAATTTTTTTATTCGATTTTGCTTTTGAGTTTCGGATTTCGGTTTTAAAAATACTAAAATAACAACTGATGTGATGATGTATAGTGATCAGACTTGTAGCTATTATTTTTTTGTAAAGATATTTTGACAAGTTTTAATTAAAACTCCAATCAAATTAATCTAATTTTATGTCCTACGTAATAATGGTATTTTCGTAAATATTATATTTTTATTAATCTTTCTCACTGAAAGCCTACATTCCAAACAAGAATATTAAACACACCCTCTTCCAATCAAAGCAAGGTTATATGTATTTATTTTCCTCCCCTTACTTAACTTCCTTCATTTAATCCCACTTAACTATGCTTTTTTCTTCCCTCCTCAATCCAAGCGGACCTTAGGGTTCGTCATATCTAGTGAGGGTGTTTCAGTATACCCTGTTAAGGTTATTAGGGATTATCATGCCCCAACGAATATACATAAGTCCAAAGATTTCATGAAATTACCATATTTTATAAGATTTGTTAAGGGATTTAGTACTATTATAGCTCTTATTACCAATTGTCTTAAGAAATGAGAGTTTATATGGACTAAAGCTGCTGAGGAGTGTTCGCAGAAATCATGAGAAGTTGACATCTGTCTCGGTCCTTCGTCTTCCTAATTTCTCAAAAGTCTTCGAAGTAGCTTGTGGCGCTTCAGGCGTAGGAATACGTGGTGTGTTGAGCCAAAAGGGCTATCCAATCGCTTTTTTGGGCTATCCAATCACTTGCTTTAGCGAAAAGTTGAATGAGGCTAGACAACACTACTCAAACTATGACCGAGAGTTTTATGTTGTCATACAAAGTTTACGGTATCGGAGTTACAACATGCTCCCAAAAGATTTTGTTTTGTTTTTGGACCATCGGCCCTATATTATTTGAGTTCTCAAAAGAAGCCAGGAGCTCGCTATGCTAAGTGGATGGAATTCATTCAGAAGTATACCTTTGTTCTCAAGCATTGTGCAGGTGCCGAGAACAAACCTGCTGATGCATTGAGTAGAAAATGTATACATTGCAGTTAATGAGTACTCAAGTAATTGGATTCGACTTGTCGAGACTTTAGTGAAATCTATGCTAAATTATGTAGAGATCCCCCTACTTCTATTGATGATTTCACCAGAGTCGATGGTTTCTTGTTTCGGGATAACCAACTATGTATTTTTTTTCTAATTTCTCAGAGACTTCTTGACTTGGAAAATGTATGTGGCGACGCTGCAGGACACTTCGGACAAAATAATACCATCTTTATGGGACATTTTGTTGGCGAGTCTTAAGCGCAATGTCGCTAGAGTAGTGGCACGTTGTCTTATCAGATGACAAATGGTAGTCTCTTGATATTATTTAGAAGTCTCCAATTCATTATTCTCTAAATATTTTATAGGAATACCTGTTGGCTACTCTTCATGCCTGACCCAATATAAAATTCTACAGTAGGAATTCATACTTTTTATTATTCAAAGATCGTAGCCTCTGGTACGAAAATGACAAGTATATTCAGAGCTAATCCGGAATTGATGGGACATGGCTCTTTTTTGTCTCTGTTTATGTAGACAGTTGTTAGTCCTTCGTAGTTTAATAGCATCTCCAAGCAGCCTTCAGGAAGTTGCTCGACTTAGCTTATGTTAGTTATATATATCTATTCTACTATATAGAAAAACTTGGATGGTAAAATTTTTGAATTCCGAAAATATCCTTGCATGTCTATACTAATTAAAAATTGTTCATTAATTTTATAAAAACAACTTAATAATTACCATGGCTACCCTTTGGTCTTCCTAAAGACTAAAGATGTTAGATTATAAGATAATATTTGCAATGTAAATATGGCCCATACCCATAAGTCCAAATGTAGACACTATATTATTGTAACAAACCCTAGCAACGAGAACAAGGCATTATTATTTCCTACATGGTATCAGAGCCTCCCGAAAAATCCTAACCGCCATCTTCCGAAAAACCCTACCCCGCTCCCGCGCCGACTTCCGACCGTGCTCCGATCGCGCCGAACACGCCGAGGAACCACTGATCCGCCGCGCGCCTGCGCCGATCGCGTCGCCGACCGCGCCGACTTCCGACCGTGCGCCGATCGCGCCGAGGAACCCCTGATCCCGACTGCACCGGCCGTCGTTTTTTTTTTTTGGTTTCAAAAGCTTCTGGTTGGTTTGTGATTCACTATGCCCCTGGTCGACAGAACCTTTCCGAGGAAAGCAAAGTATTTTTGATTCACTCCGCCAGAACCAAGCTTTTGCAAAAGCTTTTGTTCGACAGAACCTTTTCCAGGGAAGAGGAAAGCAAAAGCAAAAGCTTTTGGTTTTTTTTTGGTTTGCAAAAGCAACCAGGAAAGCAAAGTATTTTTGTTCGGTTTGTGAGCAAAGTTTTTTTTTTTTCGGTTTGTAAAAAAAAAAAAAAAAAAAAAAAAAAAAAGATATATATATATATATATATCTTATATATATCTTTATCTCTTTCGCAGATTCGTCGGAGTTGTACAAATTTTTGTACACCCGACATCCACTCGCCCCTACGCGCCAGATCAGGCGCCCCTGATAGCGGCCGATTCGCCGCCGACCCTGTCCATTCGCGGCCGATTCGTCGGCGTTGTACAAAATTTTTGTACACCCGATATCCGCGATGGCAGATGATGCTGCATCCAGCTACTCCGTCGCGACTGACGGTGGCAGTGCACATAACCCAAATTATCCTAATCCGAAGGATCCATATTTTCTGAGTTCTGCTGATCAACCAGGAAATATCATTACTCCTATTGTTTTCCGTGGACCAAACTATGCTGAGTGGTCTCGGTCGATACGTCTCTCCCTGATCTCTAGGCGAAAGATCACTTTTCTGGAGGGTACTGAAGTCAAACCTGTTAATGATGCTAACAAATTGCTTGATTGGAGATGCATGCAAGCGCTATTGGTTCAATGGGTTCTTAATACCATTGATCCGTCTTTGAAGAAATCTTTGCCGTACTTTGAGGAGGTTTATCCATTGTGGAACTTATTGGCGAAAAGATTTGTTGTTAGCAACGGCACTCGAAAGCAACAAATTAAGGTGGCTTTGGCCGAGTGCAAACAAACGGCGTCGATGTCTGTGGAAACCTATTTTGGAAATTTGCAGTCTTTGTGGGATGAACAAGCTGCTTATTTTCCATTGCCTACTTGTACCTGTGGTGAACTTGCTGCCAAGCTACAGGCTATGAGGGATGAAGATCACTTTCAGGACTTTATGTATGGGTTGAATGCTGAGTTGTATGGTCATACCCGATCTAATCTTCTGGCTCAGGATCCTCAGCCAAGTTTAGATCGGGCATACCAGGCAGTCCGTGAGGAGGAGGATATGCGAAAATCTCAGATCCAATCCGCTACTGAGGAGGTGATGGCGCTGGCTATCAAGTCTTCATCTCGTATTTCTACTACTTCTAATAGTAAAACCTCAGATTCCAGGGACAAATCAGGTATGGTCTGTACTCATTGCAAGAAAACAGGTCATGATGTTGCAACTTGCTTTGCCAAGATTGGCTATCCAGAGTGGTGGGAGACTCGTCCTCGGCGTGAGGGCGGACGTGGTGGTGGTGGTGGCAGAGGCCCGGCACCACCACAGAGACGTGATGGGGGACGTGGTGCTGGTGGCACAGGGGTTGTTCATCATGTCGCCGCTGCTGGTCATGGTGTCCCTGCTGGTCTTGCTGGGAGTTCGGCGGATATGATGCATGGAGGGTATCCTTCACCACTCTCAGGTGAACAATGGCAGAAACTGATGAGTTTGCTGGGTAACGACGATTCTTCCAACCCTGGTTCTTCAAACTCTGATCGTCTGATGGGTAAGAATTCTTCCGTCCCTTGGATATTCGATACTGGGGCTACTCTTCATGCGACAGGCTCTCGTGACTGTTTAGTTGATTGTTTTGAGGGCCCTGTCTGTCCGATGATTTTGCCTGATGGGAGCACTATTGAGGCTGTTCTGAGAGGCAAAGTATTTTTGACTGCTTCGTTGGTGTTGACGGATGTTCTTTATGTTCCGACATTGACTTGCAATTTGATCTCTGTCTTCCAATTGATTGGTGCCAGAAATTGTGATATGTTATTTACTCCTGATTTGTGTTTTGTTCAGGACCGAAGTACGAAGATGGTGATTGGAGCAGGTGAACAAAGGGGTGGACTTTACTTCTTGGGGGAGGTTCCAGCTTCTTTGGCTTCGGTGATCCTGGCATGCAAAGAGAATGATTCCGAGGTTTGGCATAGTAGACTGGGGCATCCCTCATATAAAGTAATGCAGACTTTACCTTCTCTCTCTGGTAGTAGTGCGTTTTCTCATAAGGCTTGTGATATTTGTCATCAAGCTAAACAGACTCGTGATGCCTTTCCTGATAGTAGTAGCCGTGCTTTGAGATGCTTTGAACTTATACACTGTGATCTGTGGGGACCATATCGTGTTCCGTCATCTAATGGGGCACGATATTTTTTGACTTTGGTGGATGATTTTTCTAGAGCTGTTTGGGTTATTTTGTTGACGGATAAGTCTGCTGTTTATTCTATGTTTCTTAAATTCATTGCTATGGTGAAGCGTCAGTTTGGGGCTGATATACGTCGTGTGCGGAGTGACAATGGCACTGAATTTAATTGTTTACGAGATTATTTTTCATCTCAAGGTATATTGTTCAAAACATCCTGTGTTGGGACACCTCAACAGAATGGAAGGGTGGAAAGAAAACATCGACATATTTTAAATGTAGCCAGGGCATTGCGATTTCAGGGTTCTCTTTCCGTAGATTTTTAGGGGGAATGTGTTCTGGCTGCATGTTATTTGATAAATAGAACCCCTTCTAGTATCTTGCATTTTAAGTCTCCTTATGAAATTTTATATGGCTCGGCTCCTTCGTATGATCATCTACGTATTTTTGGTTGTCTGTGCTATGCGTATGATTTGAAATCCCGCCATGATAAATTTGCTAGCAGGAGCAGAAAATGTATCTTTGTTGGGTATCCACTTGATAAAAAGGGATGAAAACTGTATGATTTGGAGACTGGTGAATTTTTTGTGTCCCGTGATGTTACTTTTTACGAAAAAGAATTTCCTGGGTATGACTCTGCTAGTGAGATGTCTTCTGCGACACGCCATACATCTGTCGAAGTGTCAGGAGACGATTTAGAGGCTTTTGGGATGGTGCCGGCTACGGTTGCTGAGGCCGGAGTAGTTGCTGGTGGCTCGGCACCGAGTAGCCAAGATGCACAGGTAGATGCAGAAGTATTGACAGGAGAGTCCGCTGGGGGTGATGCGGATACTACTAATAATACCGGAGATACAGTGTTGCCAGAGGTGCCCGACGAGGTAGTATTGGGAAGAGGAATGCGAAAGAAATCACAGCCAGTGCGATTACAGGATTTTGTGACAAATGCTGTTCGAAGTAAAAGTTCCCCCTTCACCACAGTTTATCTGTTCCCGTCACTTCATCAGGTACTTCGTATCCTCTAACACAATTTCTAAGTTATGACATATTTACTGCTGGACACAAAGATTTTCTTGCAGCTATCACTGCAGGTGTTGAGCCTACTTCATATCGCCAGGCCTCGCACGATTCGGGCTGGCGCGCGGCTATGCAAACTGAAATACAGGCTCTAGAAAATAATGGGACATGGAGTCTTGTCGATTTGCCTCCTGGGAAGAAAGCATTGGGAAGTAGATGGGTGTACAAAATAAAGTACAAATCTGACGGAAGTGTTGAGCGCTTAAAGGCACGGCTGGTTGTGTTCGGTAATCATCAGGTTGAGGTGTCACGACCCGCACCCGCTTTTCGGATACGAGACGTGTCCAAGCCAGCCTACGCCGCAGAGTCGGCGGTAGAACGCTGTCAAGCCCGCAAGAAATAAATGCTCAAAATCGCAAAATATAATATTTGCTGCTCATTCACAATTCTAAATTTATTACAACATTTACAATTTAAGAAAATACAATATCTTACAATTAATGAAATGATACAACTTTTTCTATTTCTAGGTCGTCTTCAGCATACCCAAGTTCTCCCAGTGCTAAGAGTGATCGCGGCTAAACCTGAAAAATGTTGGTTATCCAGTCAGGATTGGAACAAGTACACAAACCGACGGCAATGCAAAACACAATAGAATTAACAAGACATGAAAATAGCATATGGAATATGAAAGCTAGTAAGAAACTGATGACATAGCACGATAGAGAAATAAACAAGAAAAAACTAATAAAAGACATCTATCTAGGTGGTGTGAAATATCCCTTTCGACATGTGGACGGCTAGGGGGTAAATAAGGCACACTGCACGTGTCGTGCGCAGCGGCTAGCATTCACGAGAGACACTGGGATAGTTCTGGGTAGTCCACATATTTACTAAGATATTTCCCCTCCCGACTACTCCGTGTGACGAGCGTGTCAACAAGCAGCAAGATATATGTATAGACATGAAATGAGAAGACTACTATGAATCGAAAAACAATCAGAAAGTGCACTTGCCTGAGGTCCTTAGCTGGAGAAACCAAAATACCATACCACTCAATGAGCCACAATCAGTCAACACATGCAGAAGTCTCCGGATGCTACAATAAACAGTACTAACGTTCTCAGAATAGTCAAATTAGCTAAGATTGCCTGTCCTTAAGTCCAATTCTGGACACAGGGGCAAAACGGTAATTTCGGACAAAATGATGTCCGCCGTTGGACCCGCTTTGCACCGAAAAGCGTGCCAGAGTCAACGGTCTCTAAAGTCATCAAACTATATGTCTACGGATCCAGTTTTCCGATACGAACCCAACCGTATGTCCAGAGTTGGATTCTGGCGGGCCGTGCACAAAATCGTCCGTTGAGTGGGACCGTGGGGCCCGCAAAACGACGATTTTATCAACGGTCTCAGAATCGGACCAAACTTGGCATACAGGACCAGAAAAACGATACGGTCCTGTTGGCGTAAGTTTCGTCTCGATCTGACGAACGTGCACAAAGTAATTGGAGAATTTGTAAAGTGCACGATACGGGAAATTTGGACGGATACGCATCAAATTCGTCGCGCACACGCGACCGATTCGAATTCCGTCAAAGCCCACACGACCACGAAGCCATTACGCAGCTTTCGATGCCTTCGGTTCGCGACCACGTCGCCCGAAATGGCGGGACGCACGTCGTGTGGATCAATTTTTATTATTTTGGAAACAGGTTTTTTATGATTTTCAACTCGATTTATCTTAACATCTACTGATTAATAAAATAATCTAAAAATAGGGTTTGAAAGCTGGTTAGGTTGTCTAAAAACTCCTTCAAATAGATTTCTAAAATTCTTGGCAGATCGATGAGGAATCGCCTTCAAACATGAGCGTCTGAAATCTCAATTCTGTCAATGCGACAGGGGTTTTACGTCGACTTCACGTCGATTTTCTGGGGTTTCTACGGTCCTAGAATAAAACTCAACTGAAGGGGTTTGAAGAGGGTCTAATAGGCTCTCGGTAGCAATTTTCGGTTCGTAAAATAGTGGAGAATCGAGAGAGTCTTCATACCTCGAAGTCGGCTCCTAGGCTATGTTGCTGCTGTTGCTCTGTGAACCTGTTGTTGCGCGGCTTGGCGTCTCCGGCCAGCCCACGGTGGCGCGCCCTCGGCGGCGCTCGCGCGCGGGTGGCGCGCCCAGGTGGCAGGGACGACGGCGTGTTTTGAGCGTTCGAGCTAGGGTTTCGAGGTTCTATTCCATCCTCTGCTCTCTCTATATACGTATACGTTCGGTTTGCTGTTTAAACCGAGAGTTCTCGGTTTGGAATATGTTATGAGAGCATGGTTGGGCTGGGTTATGGGGAGCTCGGCCTGGCCTTAGTTGGCTGGGCCTGGCTCTTATTCTTATTTTATTTCTATTCTCTATTTTTATATATATATATATATATATATATATATATATTTATCCTATAGTATAATTGTACCTAGAACTTATATATATATGCAAGGATATTAAAGAATACAAATTTTTATACAAAATAATACCTGAAATAATTAATTACAATGATACAATAGATATTCAATTACTAAATATTTATTATAGTTACTTATACTATTTATAGTATTTAGAGAAAAACAATACTAAATATATATACATAAATTTACACATGCATTAGAAAAATTATATATTAACACTGACATTAAGAATCTACGTCAAACAATTTTTATAGCATGTAAAACTATATTTTTTGATTTTACAAGAATTGTCATAATTATTTTAAAGTGATTTACTGGTATTTTAAAAAATGCAAATACACATATACATATTTCTATACATATATTATACATTTACTAAGGAAAATGATAATAGCTATAATTAAATGATTTAAAAGGGTCAAGTCATAACTTGGCCTGGTTTTTCTAGTTCGGCCATCCCTATGGCTCGGTTTCCCCTGACATGGCTAGTACACTAGTCAAGGTACACGGCTACATCTCTCGCGCTAAAATTTCTAGTCGTTTTGTCCTCCATAGCTCCACCAAGACTTAAGTCATCCACCGTAATAATTAACTAATTAATTATTTACAAAAATTCTAAAATCAACATTTAAATCAAATAAATAATAATAATAAAAATATATATAAAAAATATTTTAAAAAAAAAATATCGGGAAGGGAGGCTACAAATCTACCCACCTTAAAAATAATTTCGTCCTCGAAATTCAAATTCATAACTATTTCTTAAGATTCAAAGTCTAGTATTCCCTTAATTCTCCTCAAATTTAATTCCTCAAAATAGTTGTATCCTCCTTCTTGTCATTTTGTAACTCCGAAACTCCGAGGACTTCTACCCACCTTAGAGGCTAGGATATGGTGGCAAGGTTCCTGTCACGGGGCTGGCCGATGGTATCTACACTTGCATATACAACTATCATAGCCATGGGAATACTCTGTATCTATCTATCAATTACGAGTTTTCGTCTTTCCAATCAGCGAAAGACAAAAACAATAAAGAGTTCAAGAGATGTCGTTGAATACCATTACGTGATTCAAAGGCGAATATATAATTCAAGAGGAATTGTCAAGCAATCGCGGATGAGATCCTGGATATCTCTATATCTCAGTCCACGTAGGGTAATTAAATAAAGAGCGAACCAAATGCATCATGGTTGATCAGACCGTGATACAATGATTCTGATTAGACAATATGTTAGCGGGCGTTCCCAATGAACATATGTCTTGAAGCAAGCTCGATAAAAGATTAAGCTTGCGAAAACTAGGCTGTAACAGCAGTATTGGTCAGATAGTCAAGATATAAGTAGACGAGATTTTTGGAAAGGAGGCACAAGTAGATCGAGTTTTAAGAAAATCAAAATCTAACTCGAGACTCGTACACGAATAACAGAATCAGAAATTATAAACTAACCCTTACAGCAAAAGAAAATTTAAAAATAGACAATTCTAACTTATGATAGAAGATTTATATCTAATACAGCAAAAGAATATTAAACAGTTCATTAAAATTAATGCCTTAATTCTAGGCAAGTTTAACTTACCAGTGAATAGTGGATCCACATTGGATCATAATGTCATATCAAAAGTATCAGTGTACCTATAGGGATCTAGCAAGTTATCTAAATTGCATAGTCTATCTAATAACCTTAACTACCCAATGGTCAAGTTAAACAAGGGACTCCTAGTCCTAGTTATTCTCTTAAATTATTTTAATCCTAATTGTGAATGAGCATTTCCTGGGCGCAGGCTCGCAATAGTACGATTAACGTACCATCACGAGTTCGCAATCTTTTGCGAAAACTGACCTGCATGGGCCACCACAAAAACTTGTCACGACCCGCACCCGCTTTTCGGATACGAGACGTGTCCAAGCCAGCCTACGCCGCAGAGTCGGCGGTAGAACGTTGTCAAGCCCGCAAGAAATAAATGTTCAAAATTGCAAAATATAATATTTGCTGCTCATTCACAATTCTAAATTTATTACAACATTTACAATTTAAGAAAATACAATATCTTACAATTAATGAAATGATACAACTTTTTCTATTTCTAGGTCGTCTTCAGCATACCCAAGTTCTCCCAGTGCTAAGAGTGATCGCGGCTAAACCTGAAAAATGTTGGTTATCCAGTCAGGATTGGAACAAGTACACAAACCGACGGCAATGCAAAACACAATAGAATTAACAAGACATGAAAATAGCATATGGAATATGAAAGCTAGTAAGAAACTGATGACATAGCACGATAGAGAAATAAACAAGGAAAAACTAATAAAAGACATCTATCTAGGTGGTGTGAAATATCCGTTTCGACATGTGGACGGCTAGGGGGTAAATAAGGCACACTGCACGTGTCGTGCGCAGCGGCTAGCATTCACGAGAGACACTGGGATAGTTCTGGGTAGTCCACATGTTTACTAAGATATTTCCCCTCCCGACTACTCCGTGTGACGAGCGTGTCAACAAGCAGCAAGATATATGTATAAACATGAAATGAGAAGACTACTATGAATCGAAAAGCAATCAGAAAGTGCACTTGCCTGAGGTCCTTAGCTAGAGAAACCAAAATACCATACCACTCAATGAGCCACAATCAGTCAACACATGCAAAAGTCTCCGGATGCTGAAATAAACAGTACTAACGTTCTCAGAATAGTCAAATTAGCTAGGATTGCCTGTCCTTAAGTCCAATTCTGGACACAGGGGCAAAACGGTAATTTCGGGCAAAACGATGTCCGCCGTTGGACCCGCTTTGCACCGAAAAGCGTGTCAGGGTCAACGGTCTCTAAAGTCATCAAACTACATGTCTACGGATTCAGTTTTCCGATACGAACCCAACCGTATGTCCAGAGTTGGATTCCGGCGGGCCGTGCACAAAATCGCCCGTTGAGTGGGACCGTGGGGCCCGCACCCGCAAAACGATGATTTTATCAACGGTCTCAGAATCGGACCAAACTTGGCATACAGGACCAGAAAAACGATACGGTCCTGTTGGCGCAAGTTTCGTCTCGATCTGACGAACGTGTACAAAGTAATTGGAGAATTTGCAAAGTGCACGATACGGAGAATTTCGACGGATACGTATCAAATTCGTCGCGCACACGCGACCGATTCGAATTCCGTCAAAGCCCACACGACCACGAAGCCATTACGCAGCTTTCGATGCCTTCGGTTCGCGACCACGTCGCCCGAAATGGCGGGACGCACGTCGTGTGGATCAATTTTTATTGTTTTGGAAACAGGTTTTTCATGATTTTCAACTCGATTTATCTTAACATCTACTGATTAATAAAATAATCTAAAAATAGGGTTTGAAAGCTGGTTAGGTTATCTAAAAACTCCTTCAAATAGATTTCTAAAATTCTTGGCAGATCGATGAGGAATCGCCTTCAAACAGGAGCGTCTGAAATCTCAATTCTGTCAATGCGACAGGGGTTTTACGTCGACTTTGCGTCGATTTTCTGGGGTTTCTACGGTCCTAGAATAAAACTCAACTGAAGGGGTTTGAAGAGGGTCTAATAGGCTCTCGGTAGCAATTTTCGGTTCGTAAAATAGTGGAGAATCGAGAGAGAGTCTTCATACCTCGAAGTCGGCTCCTAGGCTATGTTGCTGCTGTTGCTCTGTGAACCTGTTGTTGCGCGGCTTGGCGTCTCCGGCCAGCCCACAGTGGCGCGCCCTCGGCGGCGCGCGCGCGCGGGTGGCGCGCCCAGGTGGCAGGGACGGCGGCGTGTTTTGAGCGTTCGAGCTAGGGTTTCGAGGTTCTATTCCACCCTCTGCTCTCTCTATATACATATACGTTCGGTTTGCTGTTTAAACCGAGAGTTCTCGGTTTGGAATCTGTTATGAGAGCATGGTTGGGCTGGGTTATGGGGAGCTCGGCCTGGCCTTAGTTGGCTGGGCCTGGCTCTTATTCTTCTTCTTATTTTATTTCTATTCTCTATTAGTATATATATATATATATATTTATCCTATAGTATAATTGTACCTAGAACTTATATATATATGCAAGGATATTAAAGAATACAAATTTTTATACAAAATAATACCTGAAATAATTAATTACAATGATACAATAGATATTCAATTATTAAATATTTATTATAGTTACTTATACTATTTATAGTATTTAGAGAAAAACAATACTAAATATATATACATAAATTTACACATGCATTAGAAAAATTATATATTAACACTGACATTAAGAATCTACGTCAAACAATTTTTATAGCGTGTAAAAATATATTTTTTCATTTTACAAGAATTGTCATAATTATTTTAAAGTGATTTACTGGTATTTTAAAAAATGCAAATACACATATACATATTTCTATACATATATTATACATTTACTAAGGAAAATGATAATAGCTATAATTAAATGATTTAAAAGGGTCAAGTCATAACTTGGCCTGGTTTTTCTAGTTCGGCCATCCCTATGGCTCGGTTTCCCCTGACATGGCTAGTACACCAAGGTTCAAAATATCGGTATCGGTATCGGTATCAGACATTTTGTATGAGTATCGGTATCGGAAGTATCGGCGGTATCGGCAGTATCGGATCGGAGTATCGGATTTTTTGGTATCGGGAGTATCGGCAATATTAAATAATTAGGATTTTTTTAAACATATTTATGCATTATTTGATTTTTTTTAATTTTTTATTATAATTAATTAAAATAATAGTCATCCTTTCTGATTGGTTTACCTGCGATATACAAGATTACAAGTTTTTTTTCATTTTCATGTTTTAGTTTCAATTTTACTATGTCATTATTTCGAATATGTTTTTAATTTTTTTGTTAAAAAATGCAAATAATTAATTATATTCATAATTTTAGTTTTATGCATAGTTACAAACCATTCAATGAGATCCATAGCGCCAATTATTTTGTTACATAATATATCAAAATAAAGCTAGCTACAAGATTTACTGGTCTATACAATAATAATTTTTTACAATAGATACTACAAATACGAAAAGAAATACAAATATATCACTAAGGCTAATTCTAAAATGGTTTATAACCAGCATCCACTTTCCCTCGCGTACGAAATTTTTGTGACATTATGTTATCTTACAAATGTTATACAAAATTACATA
The DNA here is from genome assembly GCA_029216955.1 of Iris pallida. Lineage (NCBI taxonomy): Eukaryota > Viridiplantae > Streptophyta > Magnoliopsida > Asparagales > Iridaceae > Iris > Iris pallida. Next base: position 9,170,716 of record JANAVB010017200.1, read on the forward strand.
CAATAATAAAAAATGTTACATACAATAATATTACACTTATAAAAACGTAAACATTCGATGTTGGAATCATTCGATACATAGATACTGTAAATCTTGGTGTCAACTTCTCCTTTGCCCTTTGTTTTCTTTGACTACAATTCTTTTTGGCGTCATTTTCCTGCAAATATAGTAGTAAAAATAATTAATACAGTTAAACTTTTTAAAATTACTCAAACATAATTATACAAAATGACAAACTTAACAACAACGAAGAGAGGAGATAGAATTTCAATAAAATGTTGCATACAATAATAAATAGTAGATAAACTATAATAAATTATAATTATATATATATATATATATATATATATATATATATATATATATATATATATATATATATATATATATATATATATATATATGGCTTAATTGCACTTTGTTACCCTCAACTATTACCATTTTTCAACTTTGTACCCTAAACTATTTTTTGTAACAATTTGGTACCCAGATGTTATTTTGGACTAAAATGCCCCTACCCCTACCCCTAACCCTCCCCCCTGCACGCTCCGGCCACCCCCCTGCTCACTCCGGCCCCCCCCCCCCCTGCTAGCTCCGCCCCCCCCGCCCCCCACCCCCCCATGCTCACTCCGGCCGCCCGCCCGCCCCCGCCTCTCCCCTAGGCCGCGGCAGCACGGGAGGAGGGGGGCTGGGGAGGAGGGCGGGGCGGGAGGCGGGGCAGGGGGTAGCCGAAGGTAGCAGGGGGGGTGGGGGGCGGGGGGGCGGAGCTAGCAGGGGGGGTGGCCGGAGTGGGGAAGGGGGTGGAGGGAAGGAAGAGGGAAGGGCATTTTCGGAATTTTTGAAAAATTAGGTATCAAGTTGAAAAAAAATAATAGTTGAGGTACCAATTTGTTACGAAAAAAAGTTTATGGTATCAAGTTGAAAAGGCGGAATAGTTGAGGGTAGCAAAGTGCAATTAAGCCTATATATATATATATATATATATATATATATATATATATATATATAATATATATATATATATATATATATATACAATAACAAATATTGTTAGATACAATCGTATAAGTTAGTGTATATTTTATGTACAATGTAGAATATAATTAAATACAATAATATAGTTAGACTATATATATATAAGTTTGCCAATGTTAATCATAGGAATTAAATTGGCTTTATGGTCAGTAGGAAGAATCAACGTTATGTTAGGATTTCTGGGCGGGTGGTTGTGGTTTCAAAGCCTCAAGCCCGGCCCATCTTTGATTTTTTTTTTTTTTAACCAACTCCACCCACCCAAACCTAAGCCTATAAAGTATGTTTTTGAGAGAGGAGAGAGAAGAAACTCTCCATTTCCAACCAGCCGCCCCCTTCTTCTTCTTTTCTCTTTGTTACTGTGGAGAGAGATGAAGGACATCGAGATGATGAGCCGATGAAGGAGATCGAGATGAAGAGCCGATGAAGGAGATCGAGGCAAGCTAGCTTGGGAAGACAGGTTTGTGAAGTTTGTTCGTCATTCAACTAAAACAAGTTCTTGATGATATTTTTTGAATTTTTTTTTTGTATGTCTGTAGAAAATTTTGCATCGATTTCTAGATTTTTTTTTTGTTTATACTTCGAATACGAATTTCTATTACCGATCTCTGTTGGATTTGATGTTTTTGGGGATAAATTTCTAATTAGCAGGGGGGGGGGGGGTGGGGGGGCGGGGGGGGGCGGAGCTAGCAGGGGGGGTGGCCGGAGTGGGGAAGGGGGTGGAGGGAAGGAAGAGGGAAGGGCATTTTCGGAATTTTTGAAAAATTAGGTATCAAGTTGAAAAAAAATAATAGTTGAGGTACCAATTTGTTACGAAAAAAAAGTTTATGGTATCAAGTTGAAAAGGCGGAATAGTTGAGGGTAGCAAAGTGCAATTAAGCCTATATATATATATATATATATATATATATATATATATATATATATATATATACAATAACAAATATTGTTAGATACAATCGTATAAGTTAGTGTATATTTTATGTACAATGTAGAATATAATTAAATACAATAATATAGTTAGACTATATATATAAGTTTGCCAATGTTAATCATAGGAATTAAATTGGCTTTATGGTCAGTAGGAAGAATCAACGTTATGTTAGGATTTCTGGGCGGGTGGTTGTGGTTTCAAAGCCTCAAGCCCGGCCCATCTTTGATTTTTTTTTTTTTTAACCAACTCCACCCACCCAAACCTAAGCCTATAAAGTATGTTTTTGAGAGAGGAGAGGGAAGAAACTCTCCATTTCCAACCAGCCGCCCCCTTCTTCTTCTTTTCTCTTTGTTACTGTGGAGAGAGATGAAGGACATCGAGATGATGAGCCGATGAAGGAGATCGAGATGAAGAGCCGATGAAGGAGATCGAGGCAAGCTAGCTTGGGAAGACAGGTTTGTGAAGTTTGTTCGTCATTCAACTAAAACAAGTTCTTGATGATATTTTTTGAATTTTTTTTTGTATGTCTGTAGAAAATTTTGCATCGATTTCTAGATTTTTTTTTTTGTTTATACTTCGAATACGAATTTCTATTACCGATCTCTGTTGGATTTGATGTTTTTGGGGATAAATTTCTAATTTTTTTGGTCGAACCTCCTGTGAGACGTCCAGATTAGATCGGATCGGCAGTATCGGTCCCGTATCGGTCAGTATCGGTCCCGTATCGGCCGATACAGACCGATACGAACTTTTTTGTACCGGTTTCGGCCGATACCGATAATTTTTGTGAGTATCGGATCGGCAGGGGCCAAAACCGATCCGATACGGCCGATACGTATCGGTATCGGCCGATACTTTAAACCTTGTAGTACACTAGTCAAGGTACACGGCTACATCTCTCGCGCTAAAATTTCTAGTCGTTTTGTCCTCCATAGCTCCACCAAGACTTAAGTCATCCACCGTAATAATTAACTAATTAATTATTTACAAAAATTCTAAAATCACCATTTAAATCAAATAAATAATAATAATAAAAATATATATAAAAAATATTTTAAAAAAAAATATCGGGAAGGGAGGCTACATGAGGGGATCGATTATTGAGAGAGACATTTGCCCTAGTAGCTAAGATGCCTACAGTTCGGACGTTCTTGGCTGTTGCAGCTGTGAGAGGCTGGACTTTGCACCAAATGGATGTGCACAATACTTTTCTTCATGGAGATCTGACAAAAGAAGTGTATATGAAGTTGCCGCCAGATTTTTCGCATAGTGAACCCAACAAAGTGTGTCGCCTGCGTAAGTCTCTATATGGATTGTAACAGGCACCACGTTGTTGGTTCGCTAAGCTTACTGCTTCTCTGATATCCTATGGATTTATTCAATCACATTCCGATTATTCCTTTTTCTCTTTTTTTAAGGGGAAGGTAGAGTTGCATGTTTTGATCTATGTGGATGATATGATTGTGTCTGGTAATGACACAGGTGCTTTAGATGCTTTCAAAAAGTACCTTAGTTCTTGCTTTCACATGAAGTACCTTGGTGTGTTGAAGTACTTTTTTGGCATAGAGGTGGCTCGGAGTGCGGAAGGTATTTCCTTGTGTCAAAGGAAGTATGCTTTGGACATCATTTCAGAATGCGGTTTGGTGGGGTCTCGTCCTGCCAGTTTTCCCATGGAGCCCAATCACAAGCTGGCAGAATCGACTAGTCCAAGGATGGCGGATGCAGAGACTTATCAGAGGCTGGTTGGGAGGTTGATTTATTTATCATTTACTCGCCCTGACTTGGCCTATGCTGTGCATATCTTGTCTCAATTCTTACAAGAGCCTCGAGAAGATCATTGGCATGCTGCTTTAAGAGTTGTCAAATATCTCAAAAATGTACCAGGACAGGGTATTCTTTTGAAAGCCGATTGTGATATCCGTCTTTCTGGTTGGTGTGATTCCGACTGGGCCAGTTGTCCTTTGACTTGCCGCTCTGTTACAGGCTGGTTGGTGTTTCTGGGGGGGGGGGGGGGTCTCCTATTTCTTGGAAGACCAAGAAGCAATCAACTGTTTTCCGATCTTCCGCTGAAGCTGAATACCGATCTCTTGCTGCGCTCGTTTGTGAGTTGAAATGGTTGAAGGAGTTATTGGTGTGTTTGGGCGTTCGCCAGGAGTCTGCTATGTCGGTGTATTGTGACAGTCAGTCAGCCCTGCACCTGGCTCAGAACCCGGTATTTTATGAGTGCAGTAAGCATATTGAGGTGGATTTGTATTTTGTTCGCGATGCTATTAGAGATGGCACCGTAATAGCCTCGCATGTTCCTACTTCTTCTCAACTGGCTGACATCTTCACCAAGCCCCTTGGAAAGCAAGTGTTCGATTCTTTTCTTCCCAAATTGGACATTTGTGATTTACATGCTCCAACTTGAGGGGGGGTGTTAGATTATAAGATAATATTTGCAATGTAAATATGGCCCATACCCATAAGCCCAAATGTAGACACTATATATATTGTAACAAACCCTATCAATGAGAACAAGGCATTATTATTTCCTACAAAAGAGTCTTCCTAAGTTAATTAAAATCTATTCTACTATATAATAGGAAAACTTGGATGGTGAAAATTTTAAATTCAGAAAATACCCTTGCATGTCTATACTAATTAAAAATTGTTCATTAATTTTATAAAGACAACTTAATAATTACCATGGCTACCCTTTGGTCTTCCTAAAGACTAAAGAGTCTTCCTAAGTTAATTAAAAGAATATTAAAATACGTGCAAGGCACGTGCACACACACATATATATATATATATATATATATATATATATATATATATATATATTTGTGTTAGTTATATTTCATTTGTAGTTTCATTATGAAACATGGAACCTTAACGTGCTTACAGATTTGGCATTTGTTGTTTGTTATGACCTTGTGCAACAGCATAGGTATCAAATTGTACATTTGCCTTAATTATGTCGTGCATGTGATGCAAAAAAGATGGCATTCATGCAGTTCAAAGTGGTCAGCTACGAAGTTTTCTAACTAAACCTCCCCATTGGTTGGAGAGCGTTTTCACTTTTCATTAGTCTGAAATCAACATCTTTTTCTTGGAGTTTTCGGAAATCGATTGGAATTTAGGGAAGAACAACTGGTATATGTATGTATAAAGCGACGTAATATTAGTTGTCTTCCTAAGAGCATCTCCAACCCTATTGTCTTGTTAAGTGTTGTGAGTCTTAGGTGGCTCCTATGTGGCATGAGCCACAAGACAATATCTTGTTTATGTGGCAAAATTATATCTCAAAAGACAATGAGATAGAAAAACTCTCTCCAATGCAAAAGTATTTAGGAGACAATAAAAAATATTTTTTCCAACTTCCAAGGCAACTTTTAAGACAACTACTTATCTTCTTTCTTTTTTCTAATATTTTTTATTCATAATTGATGACATGGAAGAGAAGACATTGTCAAGTGCATTGTCTAGAACAAGACAATCAACTTCACAATGTCTTCTTTAATTTTTGCCACATAAGCTTCACAATTGACTTGACAATTGCATTGGAGAAGAACTTTTGAATAAAATTTTATCATTCCTATGTGGCATTAACTTTTTTCCAAAGTCACAATAGGGTTGGAGATGCTCTAATGTTCTCAAGTTATAATCAAACAACATACGAGGTAACAGGTGATGTAACTTGGTATCGATCACAATGTTTATCCTTACATTATTGATCTTTGAGCTATCTTGAATCGCCAAAGAGTCCTGCAAAAAAAAAAAAAAAAGAAAAAAAAGAAGAAGAAGAAGAGCTATCTTGAATCATATACTATGAAGATTGTGAAATCATTTCTACATCAAGTATTGTTGGTAGTAATTTCTTATGCTGGCAGTGGTTGAGAGATGATGAACCGACCATTCTTAGTTTTTTTTTTCTCCTGTGTTTTTGCTTCAATGATACTGCGTATGTGCTGTTGCACGGACACGGATTCAACACGACACATTTCAGATACAATGGCATATTCGGCACCTACTAGTATCCATTGTGTGTCTGATACGTGTGTCCAACACGACACAAAAACAGAGAGATATGACATGAATTTTCGAGTGCCTTCTTAGCTTCTGAGAAAATTTACTAGATTGGGACATTGTGGGAAGGATTCTCAGCAACAGAACTACTTGAAGAAATTTCCTAGATTGGGACATTGTGGGAAGGATTCTCAAGCAACACAACAACTATTTCAAGTTATTTCTGAATCTAAGTATCAAGAAGTGCTGACTTCTTCAGCATGCACAATCAGATAGCAGAATAATTGTGTATATCACATTTTTGCTGGTTTTCCTTGGTTGCTTCTTATGGTATATCACTCGGAAAAATTGTTTTAATAATGATAAAGTAATGTGATTCCTTTTTGTTGCAAATGTTGTTGCACTATAATGGCGCTGCAGTGTAGTGTGTTCTTAGCAAGGAAGTGCAATTTTTTTTTTATCTGCAATTTCTTTGTGTTGCAGTGTGAATGTTTGCTTAATTAGCTTGTTCTTCTTCGAGTTAATTTGCTTTTGAAACACTGAACTGAATCTATGCTATTTGATAAATTTTTTTGGATCCGACAAATACCCGAAAATTTACCGGCCCAAGGGGGCCCAACCTGTATAGGCCCAAGAAGAGGCCCCTCTAGTCCACGGTCAAAGGGCCCATGAGGTCCAGTCCAACACCCATACTTGAAAAAAAAAAGAATATTACAATCTTTTCAGGTACGGGAAAATTTGGAAATGAACTCCACTGTTCTTATTTTATCAAAATTTTTATTTCTAACCAAGTTTCTAACTTGGCCGTCCGAGGGGCTACGACCAAGGGCACCCTACCTCAATCTATTACCTTTAGCCACGTTTGGTTGCCAGAATTTGAGCCTTGAGAAAGGAACGTGTTTGGAAGCTAAATGAAAGAAGCTGGAAAGAAAAATAATTTCCAAGGGTTAGGAAAATAGATGAGAAAGTGGTTCCTTCCACCCATCTAAAAAATTACTTTCCCTCTCATTTTCATGCATTATTACAAATTTTTTTTTTTGACTAAAATCATGCTCAAAAATATTATTTATCATTTGTATCCATAATACGTTTAGGAATTTTGTGTCAACCTTGCTCAAGTTTTCTCATTAGCAGTAGGATATTATTGAAAAATTGATTTGATTTTGTTTTCTTTCCTTACAAACGTGAAATTGTAATGGAAAGTACAAAATATATTTCGGCTATAATCCTAATTTTTTTCAAACACGGGAAATAAAAGTTGTTGGAATTGGAAAAAAAATAATAGTGCGGGTCCGTTTGGATACGTTTTTTGAAATTTTGTTCTGAAAACAGTTTTCTGGAAGTAAGTTATAAAGTTGTTTTCTGAGTAGAGAGATTCTGAGTTTGCGTTTGGTTATTTTCATTTGGAAAATAATTTTAAGAAACAAAAATTGAATATTTTGTTTGGTAAAATATTTTTTAACTTATGTCCACAGCTGTGTCCAACTGTGTCCCTCTCAAAATCGTGTCCAACTGTTCTCGTTGACAAAAGTTCCTAAATGCAGTCCTGGAGAAAGAAGTCGGACTCGAAGAACAAGCTTCCTCTAAGATGCACACAACGACGAAGAAGGGGTCGGACTCCGTCGAGGTCGTTTTCACAAGGGGAGATGGAACCACAAAGTTAGGGTGAACCACAGAGAAGGAACAATCGAAGAAGAGTCGGACTTCGTCAAGGTCGCCCAAAACCACCGATATGAAGCTCGGTGGACGAGGTGGCGCCATGGCGAGTCGTCCGGAGCAGGATCGGTGCGCTCCAAATCTGAACGTGTAGCCGCCGTGGCATGCGTTGTCCATGGGACGCGTGCAGGGGACCGGTGTGGGTCGCATCGGGAACCCTAACCCTAAATGTTCGATGGGAGATCTGGAGAATGGAGGAGGAGGAGGCAGAAGGAGAGGTTATATGGGTTTTTTGAATGGGAGAGGAGTAGGAGGAAGTAGGAGAGGTTAGATGGGTTTTTCTGAATGGGGGAGGAGTACGAGGAAGAAGGAGAGGTGGAGAGAAATATTTTGGAGAAGGTGGAGAGAGAAAGAGAGCGGTTGACCCTTTAACTCTAAGGAAAAAAGTGGATGTTGTGAGAAATTTTTTCTGAAAGCTCCTTTTTTTTGCTTCCTGAAAACGACGTTTAAGTAATGGTTTGGGAAAAAAAGTTTTCAATTTTTTTTTAGAGTAGATGATAGCCAAACGTTATTTATGTCTGACTTAGTGTTTAAACTCAAAACACTGCTTTATAAGGGACTAGTCATAACCCGTGCCCATAGGACATGGTTCATTTAAGGCATTTCCCCTCAAAATCTTGGACTCCCAATTTTAAATGAACAATAATAATTTTGAGGCCCCCATCAAAATATTAAATCCCAACCACTGCTGGATGTGAATTTTATTTGGATTCCCCATAAAATCCCACTCTCAATAATGTTCATCCACAACCATTATGAGGCCCCCATCAAAATATTAAATTCCAACCATCAAAATATTAAAGCCCCATCTTTGGATTCCCCATAAAACTCCACTCCCAATAATGCTCTTCCCCATAAAACCCCACTCCCAATAATGCTCTTTCCCATAAAACCCCACAACCGTTGATTCACCAAGATTAAATTCCAACCACTCTTTATCTTGGCACAGTTAGCCCTAGGATTCAAAAACCTTTGTGTTTTGTATAAGAGATATCCAAACAGGGCTAAGGGTCTGTTTGGATATCACTTATAACTCAGATTTTTGAGTTTAAATGACAACAGTGGGATAAAAGTTGTTTGGCTAAGTCTTGTCATGAATGCACACTCCAGAAATCTTTTTGGGCCTTCTCATGTTTAAAAGTAGTTTTTGTTGTAACTCATATGTCTCTACACATTCATATTCTTGTAACCTACATGACCTTTGGCCCTTCGTTTCTTCATAACCCCCAACCTCTCTCCCTATATAAAGAGAGGTTGGAATAGCTTGTAAAGGTGCACTTGTAGTTTATAATATACTTCGTCATATCTCCGTGTGTTAGAGTTTTTGCCTTACGACACGTTATCAGCACTTTGCTCGTGTAACGCCGGAGACCCGACGTACCGCTCGCCTCGCCGTCCGCCGACCGTTGCCCCGTGCGCAACCCGTCGCTCGTCGCCGATCCCGCGTATCCGCGTGGGTCCTATCCGATTCCGCGGTTTCCGTACAACGACGGTAACCCTAAATTTCTTCTTAAGAATATTTTCTACGAAACATTTGCTAGTAAACTGATTCAGCAAAAATATTTTTTCGGACAGTAAGATTTTTTCCTAACAGAAAGTACAGGAACAAATTTGTATTAGCATGCAAATATTTTGTTCCAAAGGATGCTAATACAAAATTTTCCAAAGCATGCATATTAGCTCTGGAATTATGTTATTCTAGATGCTCATGGGAAAAGCTTTTCATTAATATCAACTATGCTATATAGATCAAGTCAACAGTCTATAATGTCATTTAACTTTGTTCATTTGATGTGAGATGGTATCTGTTGACATGCTGAGTCTTAATATTTGTTTCTGATGCAACTGAATTCATTTACCAGTTTTCCATTCCACTATACACTAAGGACCACTGTCTGGTTTATGAGCAAGAAAAATGAGTCATCATCATATTAGACCAATAAGAGTAGAGTTGGACCTAGTAGCAAACATTTATAAAAAAATCGTAGAGGAACTCATAAGTTCTTTAGTTTCAAATTTTCCGAATGATAGCTTTATGGTTCTTATTACTTGATTTGCTATTCACATTCTGTTAACAGTTGCAAATTTATTTTTATGTATAACTTTGCTACAATCTAGCCTTTAGCATACTAGTTTTTTTGAAAAAAAAATATTTATTAGTTAATTTCTGAGGAAATAAATTTTTGATAGCAAATTTTCATGTTGAAAAAGAAAATTTAGATGCTAACATTTTTTTTGGTAATGATGGATTTGGAGCGCCCTGACGAGCGCCACAGTGCCATATGCGCCCCGACAAGCACCTCAGTAGCATTTTTTTTCTTTATGTTACTCAGTGAATTATTGTAACAGATGGGTAGTAAAAATTGTATTTTTTTTCTCGCTATTTTTTTGGCGTCGCTTCATTAGACGTCGGAAAAATTGTTGACATTTTTTTGGTGCCGCTTGCTTAGGCACCAATTCTTTTGTGTGTTGTTGCCTACTTATGTTGTACGTTTTTTTTAGCGTAATGGCGTGGAAATTGAAAAATTGTCTTGGCTACATAAACAAATTCTGGCACCGCCAAATTTGGGCCTCCCAAAAATAACCTTTTTGGTTAATAGTTTTTCAAAGGCAACGCTCATTTTGAGCACGCACTAAATTGTCACCTATTTTGCACAGTTCGCAAATAGCGTGAATTTCTTGAAAAATCTTATTTATTCTTACATTTGACAAAAATTTTACGAAGTCTCTCCGAATAGGCTCACCTATTTGGGTATGATGTCAGAGAGAACTTGGGGCTTGGTTTTTAAGTGGTCCCCGGTGACCCTCCTCCCTCATTTTCCCGTCTGGTCATATTCACGTAGAGCTACTGAAAGGGGTTGATCGAATATTATTATTATTTTTTTGCTCAAATTGTATTTATAATTATGCATTTTTGCAAGAAACTTATTGACCTCTCTATATCGACCCGTCGATCGATATAAGATAATTTTTAAACAAAAATCGTTTTTTCAAAACTGTTGTTTTTATTTACGATTGTTTGTTGTTGCTTATACAAACCAAATCCATATAAACCTGTCGTTTTATATGTTGACTGATCAAGATTTTTTCTCCTGTTGTAGAAAAATGTCGATCAAGATTGATTTTCCCATCCTTGAAGCCTCTGGCAAGAACTACTTGGACTGGACGCAAGACATACAGAACCATCTAGATGCGCAGGACCTCTTGGACGTCATCTATAACGAGGAAGAGCGTGAAGTGGAAGTCACTCGCTCAATGAACGCCAAAACGATGATTCTATTCCACAGGCATTTATCTGACGCCATGCAGTCGGAGTTCATTGAAATCTCCTCGCCGAAGACGCTATGGGACTCTCTGAAAGAGCGCTTTGACCACCAGAAGACCATATGGCTACCTGAAGCACGCCATGACTGGTTGAACCTGCGCTTCCAAGACTTCAAAAGTGTAACTGATTACAACAATGAAGTGTGCAGGATTCGATCACTTCTCCAATACTGCGGTGAGATATTAACCGACAGTGATCTTTTGGAGAAAACATACACCACATTTCCTTCCACTGACAACTTGCTCCAGAAGCAATACCATCAGTCTAAGTTCACCAAGTTTCCCGAGCTCATCACCCAGCTTTTACTAGACGAGAAGAACAGTCTCATTTTAATGAGAAACAACAATTCTCGTCCTGCTGGAACAAAGGCAATTCCAATGCCTGATGCAAACGCTCTCCGTGGACCAAATCCACGGTAGAAACGAGACAAGGGCCAGTCGTCCCAGCCAAGGAACAGAGGCGAGTTTAAGTCTCGCCACCCAAAGCGAGGTTCTAACAAGAACCAAGGACCTTTGACTCCGAGGCAGTCTCATGGTAAGAACCAACGGGCCAGTCGTCCCAAAGCGAGAGTGGAAGGCCAAGCGCCTACTCTCTGCTACAAATGTGGTGCTTATGGTCATATGCAACGGACTTACAGGGCGACCCTCCAAGAAGTTTATAACTATCACAAGGGGCGCCGGGCCGAAGCAAATCTGGGCAACGAGTGCGAAAATCTAAATCTTGAGACCCCCGATTTTGTAGCAGAAATGGAAGAATGAATCTCCATTATCTATCTATATTTGATTTAAGTCATGAAACTTTTGGTGGTTTGTATTTTCTGTTTTCTCGATAAATTAAAGTTCTATTTCGAGCACTTTCCTCAAATGTGTGACAAACTTTAATTTTCTTTACTTATAGGCATGGACCACGGGGCAGTGGATTGTCTGGTTAATAGTGGAACGACTCACACTATCTTGAGAGATAAATTATACTTTATCTCCTATACGCCTAAAGTAACCTCAGTGACAACCATTTCGGGACCCTCAACCCTTGTTCAAGATTTTGGCAAAGCCCGTTTTTCGTTGTCCAATGGTACTTCCGTTGAAGTATCAGAGGTGTTGGCCCATTGGTCATATGGTCAACCTGATTTTAATAATTGATCAAAACTCTGTCTGGATATACGAAGCTTGTTGGGACATCTCAGCTTCTTGGACATAAGCAAGATTGGATATTCACTCCGTTCAAGACTGAAGATCTGTTTGCCTACTTGAGTCTGTACTTCCTATGCAATGTAATTTTTCACTTTATTTGAGTCTAGGAATACGTTGTACACCGAGTCGTACTGGCAAATAGGCTATCCCCAAAATAGTTCAAAATGTTTTTAAAATGACCTATCAAAATGTTTACAAAAAGGTTTTCAAAAAGGTTTTCAAAAATCACCAAAAATCTATTTTAAAACCCTAACCTAACCCTGACAGAACTCGGCCAGAGTTCGGCCAGAGTTCGGTTGGTGGCCGTTTGATTTTTGAAATTCTCTGGAACTTGGTCCTCCTGCAGTTGCGGATTTGACCGAGATTTGCTCATCGAGTTCTGCCCGAATTCTGCCCGAATTCTGATAGAGTTCTCCCTTTGGAATTCCTATAAATAGAGATGGATTTCGATCATTTCAATTCACTTATTCACTTTCAATCTTCTCTCTATCTAAAAAGCTTTCTGCCTTCCAAAGAGTTTTCTAGAGCTTTCTTTTTCAGATCCCAAGCCAGTTACAATCCTCTAGTCGATTTGCCAGTACGGTACAGTCTAGAAGTTTCTGAGAGATTGTAATCAGAAGGCTTGATTGAAGAATACCTCTTCACATTTGAAGTTGGACGAGTTCTTCGTATCAAAGCTCGCGTTGTAGAAGTTGCAAGGACTTCGTAAGAAAACTTGCAGTTTTTCCTATAGTGGATTCAACTGGTAGCAAGAGTTCTACCGACTGGATTAGTCCTCAACAGAGGGATACCAGTATACATCGCTGTCTTTGCGTTTGCTTTCTGAACTCTGCCTTTACATTATTTCAACTATGATTATATACTGTGATTGTGTTGCTAACATTTTTTAATTAGCATTATTCCGCTGCCAACTCTATTCACCCCCCCTCTAGAGTATTACGCTTTACTATATCGTTCCTACAAGAGGCCTTATATTCTCCAAGGTCCAGTCATACCTTACTGAATTTTAAGGATATTCGAGAAAACGGATTTCATGTTGAAACTGCTCGAGAACATGGCTTCAAGTATCTTTTCATTACCTCCACTCAGTACGGCCAAAAGCGTATCATAGAGAAGTTGAAAAGTCTTTCAAGTGGTTTGTATCTCACTATGATACAACATATCGAGGGTAATCTCATCATTCGCTGAGCGCCAGTTGATGGAGGATTTTTATGCTATGGCATGACCAGCTGGTTCATCCGGGTCAAAATACGATGCTTCGCACTATGAATGCATCACATGGGCATCCTCTTGGAGGAAAGAATTTTGTTATAAATCTGAAAAGCCTATGCCAAGCTTGCTCGATTGGGAAGACGAATCTTAAGCCACTCCATGTGAAACCTACGAGATTGGTTTCCCAATTCCTTGAGAGAATTCATGGAGATATTTGTGGACCAATCCAACCAACATGCGGACCATTTAAATACTTCATGGTTTTGGTTGATGCATCGACTAGATGGTCACACGTAGTGTTGTTGTCAACCCGAAATGCAGCATTTCCTAAACTCCTCGCCCAGATCATTAAGTTAAGGGATCACCATCCAGATTATCCGATAAAGTCTATTAGACTTGATAATGCTGCGAAGTTTACATCGAAGACTTTCGATGACTATTGCATGACTTTGGGAATAAATCTTGAATACCCTGTTGCGTATGTTCATACCCAAAATGGCCTAGCGGAAGCTTTTATAAAGCGACTGCAAGTGATAGCGCGGACCTTGGTTATGCGCACCAAACTCCCACTATCTGCATAGGGCTACGCAATTTTGCACGCTGCAAATTTGGTCCGTCTGAGGCCCATGGCCACCCAACCACTTTCCGCGTACCAGCTGGTTACTGGATGTGAGCCTGACATCTCACATTTACGCGTGTTTGGGTGCCTAGTCAATGTTCCAATTGAGCCGATAAGGCATTCAAAATTTGGACCTCAGAAGCGACGGGGAATATATGTCGGTTATAACTCCCCGTCCATCATTCGCTATTTAGAGCCCTTGACAGGCGATCTCTTTACCGCGAGACACGCGGATTGTGACTTTGATGAGGCAATCTTCCCGTCGTTAGGGGGAGAAATGCACGCTAACGTTGATGAGGAACGACATGAATTAGCGTGGCATGTGCCCGCTTTTGCTCATCATGATCCCCCCTCTGCACATAGTGATAAGGAAGTGCAGAGGATTCTTGGTCTGCAAGATATTGCAAATCAAATGCCAGACGCATTTAGCGACCTAGCAAAAGTCACGAGATCAATTATACGTGCTGCAAATGTGCCTGCAAGGATAGACGTCCCTGAGAGACGCCATGTTCCTATAAAACATGTTGCTCCGGTCGAACCCGCCGAGCAAAGGACGCTGCCATCGGCCGTCCAGTCTGCCGCTATTCCCAAGAAAAAGGGAAGACCGGTTGGTTCCAAAGATGTTCTGCCCCGGAAGCGGAGAAATCTTGTTAAAAGCGTTTTGCCACATGAGATCATTAAGGATCACGGCGATGTATTAGAAAAGCGCGTTCCAGATGAAACCCCTATTCCTAATCATGCCGATAACCTCGAAATATCCGTCGAGTATGCTAGCTTAGACGATATTTTGAAGTGAAATGAAACTGTCATCGATGATGTGTTCATATACTCAGTGGCCACTGACATTATGAACAATGATGACATGGAACCTCGTAGTGTTGTCGAGTGTCAACGACGAACGGACTGGTCACAATGGAAACAAGCAATCCAGGCTGAACTAGACTCCTTAGAGAAAAGAAGAGTGTTTGGACCTGTTGCTCCAACACCACCCAATGTTAAACCAGTTGGTCACAAATGGGTTTTCCTAAGGAAGCGTAATGAGAGAAATGAGATTGTGCGATACAAGGCTCGTCTTGTGGCGCAAGGCTTCTCACAACGCCCTGGAATTGATTACGGGGAGACGTATTCTCCCATAATGGACGTTATAACGTTCCGCTACTTAATCAGTTTAGTAGTTTCCGAAAAACTGAATATGCAGCTCATGGATGTGGTCACAGCCTATCTCTACGGGGATCTGGACACAGAGATATACATGAGAGTCCCTGAAGGACTAAAGATGCCTGAATCAAGTAGTTCCCGACCACGGAACGTGTTCTCGATTAGACTGAGGCGTTCGCTATATGGATTGAAACAATCCGGGCGAATGTGGTATAACCGCCTAAGCGAATACTTGATCGATTTGGGATACGTTAATAACAAACTTTGCCCATGCGTGTTCATAAAGAAATCCACTTCAGGATATGCAATCATCGCGGTCTATGTAGATGACATGAATCTCATAGGAACCGAAAAAGACTTGTCAGAAACTGCTGATATCCTGAAGAGGGAATTCGAGATGAAGGATCTTGGGAAGACACGGTTTTGCCTCGGCCTGCAGATCGAGCACCGTAAAGATGGAATTCTTGTCCATCAAGCGAACTACACCCAAAAGGTGTTGAGACGCTTTAGTCATTTTGACGTTAAGCCGTCCGCTACCCCCATGATCGTCCGCTCTCTAGACATTACTAAGGACCCATTCCGTCCAAAGGAGGACGACGAAGAGATATTGAGTCCTGAGTGCTCTTATCTGGGTGCAATAGGCGCTTTATTGTACTTGGCCCAATGTACTAGACCGGACATCTCGTTTGCTGTGAATTGTCTAGCTCGACACAGCACCACGCCAACACGCCGCCATTGGAATGGCATAAAAGACATTTTCCGCTACCTTAAGGGTACTACGGACTTGGGCTTGTTCTATCCCTACGCGGTTTTGAGTGAGTCCAACGCTCTTGGCACTCGAAGCAACGCGACCCTTGTTGGCTACGCCGATGCGGGATACTTATCTGATCCGCACAAGGGGCGTTCCCAATCTGGTTACATCTTTACCATTGGAAATACGACAATTTCTTGGAGGTCTCGCAAACAGACCTTAGTGGCTACTTCAACGAACCACTCTGAGCTACTCGCGCTCTATGAGGCGACTAGAGAGTGTGTATGGCTTCGAGCTGTTATTGGCCATATTCGAAGTACATGTGATCTTTCATATGACCCAGATGAACCTGTTGTCGTCTATGAGGACAATACCGCTGTTATTGATCAAGCGAAACATGGTTACATTAAAGGGGATGCTACCAAGCACATATCGCCCAAGTTGTTCTTTACACATGAACAACAAGTGCTTCAGAAGATTGAAGTGCAACACATTGGATCGGAGAATAACCGTGCAGACTTGTTCACCAAGTCACTGCTAAAACACTCGTTCCAGAAACATGTCAGAGCGATTGGACTTAGGAAGCTTTCAGAGCTAGCCTAAGTGAAACATATTTTCTGTACCCTGTTGTGTGCATGTGAGGGGGAGCGCCCCAACGAGCGCCTCCAAACGCCCTGTTGTGCGTATATCCCGCGCCCTGTCGAGTGCGAGTGAAAAGGGAAACATCCTGACGTATGCTTGTGTACTCTTTTTCCCTTAGACCAAGTTTTTTCCCATTGGGTTTTTCTTGGCAAGGTTTTTAACGAGACACATTTCAAATCTCTTATTCACTAAGGACTATTGTGATCAGGGGGAGTATCCAGTGTATACTTCTAAACCATCGTGTACTCTTTTGTCATTCGATCAGCAGTTTTTTTCCCACTGGATTTTCCCTGACAAGGTTTTGACGAGGCATCTTTGCAATGGTTAGTTTACCCCCATCACACTGACCTGTGTGTACTCTTTTTGTCCTTCGACCAAAGTTTTTTTCCACTGGGTTTTCTTTGGCAAGGTTTTAACGAGGCACAAGTAGGTGGTCATTTTTGAATCTGCAAGCTACAGACAGACAAAGAAGCTCAGAGGTGTTTACAAGCAGAATTTCTGGAGAGCCAAGGGGGAGTGTTGTAACTCATATGTCTCTACACATTCATATTCTTGTAACCTACATGACCTTTGGCCCTTCGTTTCTTCATAACCCCCAACCTCTCTCCCTATATAAAGAGAGGTTGGAATAGCTTGTAAAGGTGCACTTGTAGTTTATAATATACTTCGTCATATCTCCGTGTGTTAGAGTTTTTGCCTTACGACAGTTTTCACAAAACTACTTTTTTCTCTTTTCAGAGTACACACTCTGATTCCATGACTCCAGCCGTTCAAAACCCTCTTCCTACTTTTTCTCTCTCCTTCTATTAACAGCAGCTCTAGAGAGCCTCTCTTCTCCTTACTCCTCCGCTCCACACCGACCCTCCTCCGTTCCCGCTGCAGACCGCCACCCACTCCTCCTTATCTTTGTCGCCTCCTACTTTGCCGCTTCGAACCGTCCCTCCTCCACCGCCTCCGCCCTCGCCGACCTCTTCTTTGCCATCGACCGTGCCACCACCCGTCTTCTGGAGAGTCTGAGTCCCATGAACAGAAGCATCGCTACGCAGTCGAACTGGTCATCGGCGTCGTCCTGGTCGTCGGCGTCGAAGCCGATGATTCGTCGGTGGCTGGTGGGAGTCCTTGGATGTGTTCGATATTGGGTTTATTTAGAGCGATGCTCCAGCATGGAGTCGAGGCGATCGACTCGGGTTCAAATTCTTTATTAGCTTCCACTTCTTCCACTTCTTCTTCAGTGAGGTCTTCTTGAGGGCTTGCTGGCCAAGAGAGTTCTTCTTCTTGTTGTTGGCATGGGTGACAGAGAATTTTGGGAATGACAGGACATTTGGTGGTGGGAAAAACTGGGCTTGGGGAAAGGAAGAAATGGTAGTTCCTTCCTCTCACCAGAAAGCGTGCCCACCCCAGAAAGCGTGCCCACCCTAGGGCTTGATAGGTCTTACCGACGCCGGAAGCTCTCCCAAAAAGTTGACGGCAAGGAATAAGGAGCCCGAGCCAGGAGGGTTTGAGGGACAGAGTTGGACTCGTTTGGGAGGGACAATTGGACACGAACAGTTGTGGACACTTAAAAAATATTTTAGAATTCAGTTTTGTTTCTTAAAGCTATTTTTTAAATGAAAGTAATCAAATGTAATTTTCAACTTTTGTTTATTGAAACTATTTTCCAAATGAAAGTAACCAAACGTAAAATTAAAAATTTTCTACTAAGAAAATAACTTTTTAACTTACTTTCAGAAAACTGTTTTCAGAACTAAATTTCAGAAAATATATCCAAACAGATACTAATTGGGGAAATTTATGAAATGCCCAAAAACTAAAAAAGTTTCATGAAAAAACCACCGCTAAAAAAACTTTCATCGCATGCCCAGAATTAGAGAAACTTATCCAAAGCGGGTTCCAAATGACCCTTTTACCCTTCTAATTTATTCAAAGCATCCGCGAAACATACTCTTCAAAAAAAAAGATTTCGATTCTTCATCTTCTTCGTTACGCTGCTCACTTTCTATTCTTCCTCTTCTTCGATACGCTGCTCACTTCCGAATCTAGGTTTTCTTCTCCAAAATCTTTCCATGTCAAAACGGAGATCAAAACATCATTTTTTTACGATTCTAAAATTTCGAAAGTCCGTCCAACGGAGAATCCGGCTCCTCGAAAATACGCTCGTTTTGCGACAAATCGGACCTCATTTCGATCTCCCAGTCAAAAGTTATGGCTTTCCAAACTTTCAACTCGCCATTCTCCGTGGTAAAATCACGGAGAATGGCCATTTCTAGTGTTAAAACGCAGGAGAATAGTCATTCTCCGTACTAAATGACGGAGAATAGCCATTCTCCGTACTAAATGATGGAGAATGGTCATTATCCGTGTCAAAACTACGGAGAATTGCCATTCTCCGTGGTAAAATCACGGAGAATGGTCATTCTCCGTGATATTAACACGGATAATAATCATTTTCCGTAATCTTTACACGGAGAATGGACATTCTCCGCCATTTTTTACAACGAAGAATGGTCATTCTCCGTCTTTTTCGACACGGAGAATGATCATTCTCCGTGATATTAACACGGAGAATGACTAATTTTGTGTTAACATGGAGGAGAATGGTCATTCTCCATATTGAAAAAGACGAAGAATGACCATTCTCCGTGTTAAAACCACGGAGAATAGCTATTCTCTGTACTAAAATGACGGAGAATGGCCATTCTTCGTCACTTTACCACGGAGAATGGTCATTCTCCGTGATATTAACATGGATAATAATCATTCTCCGTGATCTTTACACGGAGAATGGACATTCTCCGTCATTTTTTACAACGGAGAATGGTCATTCTCCGTCTTTTTCGACACGGAGAATGGTCATTCTCCGTGATATTAACACGGAGAATGACCAATCTCGTGTTAACATGGAGGAGAATGGTCATTCTTCGTATTAAAAAAGACGAAGAATGACCATTCTCCGTGTTAAAACCACGGAGAATAGCTATTCTTCGTACTAAAATGATGGAGAATGGCCATTCTCCGTCACTTTACCACGGAGAATGGCATTTTCCGTGTTAAAACCCATAGAAAATTATCATTCTCCGTAGTTTTTAACACGGAGAATGCCATTCTTCGTGGTTTTTAAAACGGAGAATGGTCATTCTCCGTCATTTTAGCACGGAGAATGGTCATTCTCCGTGGTGGAGAATGGTCATTCTCCGTGGTTTTAACACGGAGAATTTTTTTTTTTTAGAAAAATTTTGTCAGGAATAAAGAGTTTCGTTCTTCTTTCAAAACGATGATAATTCTTATGGAAAAGAGGAAGAAAGATCTTCTCTCCACAATTGACCTAATCGTCGAAAAACTTTAAATGTCTCCACGATGAAGATGATGATGATGGTGATGATGATGACGAGCGATGATCTGAGTTCGACTGAAGAAAAGCACACCGAACTACGAACGATCTTTGCGATCTCTGCTGAAGATGAGAGCAATGGAATTCAGATTTCCCGTGAAGAAGAAGAAGACGAAAATCGTAATCCAGATCTGAGTTTTTTGAATTCAAATACATATAGATGACCAATTCGCGCGGAGGGGTAGTTTCGGTATTATAAAAATAGCAGTTTCCAGCGGGTGGCATCTAAAAGGGAATCTTGGAATATTTAACGTGAAAATACTTAATTCTGGGTATTTCATAAAACTCATCCAGCGGGTGGGCATTTCATAAAAGTCCACCCCGAAATTGAGTTTTTCAGCAATTTCTAGTTTTTTTATTTCTTAGAAACAATGGAGGACTTTCTGCGTGCGCGTGGGGACGCAGTCAGGCATTCTTCCTATCAATTGAGAGTTTCTTTTTCCTCAATTTTCAAAGGTAATTTCTATGGGCACTACCAAAATTGCTAGGGGCTAGCCCAAAATAGTTCAAGTTTATTACAAGTTTGCCATCCAAAATTTTTGCTAGGGGCTAGCCCAAGCACACCTATAAATACCAATTTTCATTTTCTCTCTCCTTCTTCTCTTTTCTTTTCTCCCTCAACTATTTTCTTCTCTCCTTCTCTTCTCTTAGGTCAAAGAATTAAAACCCTAATTCTTTTCTTTTCTTCCTACATTTTTGGCAAATTGTTCTCTCCCTCAACTCTAGGTTATTGACTTCTCCAAATTTTTGGTAAGTCATCGAACTATAATATGTTATATGTTTTAAACAAGAATTTTACATATTAAAGTTGAATTATGTGTTAAATATAGAAAATTATTGAACATGGATCAACCGGGATCATCAAACGTTCCCGCCACGTCCGAAGAATATGTTCCCGCAACGTCCGAAGACAACTTTGATGCATCGGAAGCTCTCTTGGTAACTACATTTGAACTTGTCATCCGACCTAAAATCGTGCTGTGACACAGAGTACTGCGAACACTCTGGCAGTCCAGATCATAGACTAGGACTGCCAGAGTGGTGGCAGTCCTTCACAGAAGAAGGACTGCCAGGACCCTGGCAGTCCTACAAATATGTAGGACTGTCAGGGTCCTGGCAGTCCTTCTTCTGTTAAGGACTGCCACCACTCTGGCAGTCCTAGTCTATGATACTAGAATACAAAGTTTTATTGCAGTCCTTCATAGAAGACGGTCTTACTATTAACACAATTTGCTATTTATGGACACCAATCTTATGCACGGGCCTAATCTATGAAACCTATTTACTTTAGGATTTTGTCTAATTGTACTAACCAAAGAACATTTATTGTAGGACTTGAGATCTTCCGATTTTGTGGTACCGGCTCCAATTGCAGTCAATGTAGCCCATTTATTTTGGACCGATCTATGTTTTGAATCAAGCGAGGGTGCGGTACATTGGTGTCGAGAAGTGGGACGGAAAAAAACATTATTCTAGTGATATCCAGATCAGCCCGAAATCGACCGGGACGACAAACTGTGGTGGTGGGCTGTGAAAGAGGTGGTGTGTTCAGGACGCACAAGAAAAACACAGTTATCCAAAGTAAAGTTCCAAGAAGAAATATTGGAACGAGGAAATGTGGTTGTCCATTCACGATACATATCAGAAACGAAGAAGAGGAGAAATGGACAGTAGAAGTGAAGAATGGAACCCACAACCATGAGATTGCCGAGACACTATTGGGTCATCCGTATGTCGGATGGTTGAACAATACGGAGAAGAAGATAGTCGAAGACTTGTCCACCTCCGGAGTTGCACCGAGACAAATATATTCCGTCATACGACATGAAGATGAGAAGAACATGTCTACAATGAAGTCAATATACAACGCCCTAGCTTCTTCAAACGCTGTCCGGACGAAATCAAGAATGGCGATGCAAGAAGTGCTCAAGTTACTTGCCGATAATCATTATGTTGAGTTCCATAGAAGACATCTCCAGAGTAATGAAATATTATCACTCTTTTGGGCTCATCCTGATTGCATAAATTTGGCCAGGTCCTTTGCCGACGTGTTAGTCCTTGATTGCATGTACAAGACAAATAAGTTCAAGATGCCTCTCTTTCATGTTGTCGGGTTCACCTCTACTTGGAAAACATTTCCAGTGGCATTTTGCTTCATGAAGAGTGAGAAGCTTGAAGACTACACATGGGCGTTAGAGAAACTGAAAACACTTTACACTGGTCATACAGAGCCGTCAGTATTTGTTACCGACAGAGAGTACGCCCTCATTAATTCTATTCACATTGTTTTTCCTCAAGCGGATACATTGCTATGCACTTGGCATGTCAATCGTAATATTCAAGCCCAATGTAAGTTGAAGTTTAGAAAGGAGGATGGTAAAATCGACATGCAAATTTTTGACGAATTCTACAATGATTGGAATTGTGTGTGGTACAAAAGAGCACCGGTCGAAGCCATCGCTTGGACCACACCTTTCGTTGAGCAGATCAACCATTGTAAGAGGTTGTTGAAGATTGAGGAGCCAAGAGACTTACCTGCTGACCACTACGACGTCAAAATCGACTAAGTATAGATATATTTACAGTCTAACATTTTGTATATGGAGGACCACTTTTGTATACAGTGAAATATGAAGTCCAGTAATATATATAGAGTAAATTTTGAGTTATATGTGTTTGATTTTGCGTACCTGTGTTATATGTGCCTACCTGTGTACTATATGTGCCTGCCTGTGTTATATGTGTTTACCTGTGTCTACCTGTGTTATATGTACCTACCCGTGTCTTATCTGTGTTATGTGAGTGTCCACTGTCACATCGTTTCAGTTTGAGAAACTGTTACAGAGTATCAGTATCAGGACTGCCACACCCTTGGCAGTCCTACACTGAAGTAGGACTGCCAGGATGCTGGCAGTCCTACCCAAAACTTGCTGTTACAGTAAGTTTTGGATAGGACTGCCAGCATCCTGGCAGTCCTACTTCAGTGTAGGACTGCCAAGGGTGTGGCAGTCCTATCTAAGAATCTCTGTGATGAATTTATGTGTGAATCAAATTCACACAGAGATTCATAGTTAGGACTGCCACACCCATGGCAGTTCTACACTGAAGTAGGACTGCCAGGGTCCTGGCAGTCCTACCCAAAACTTGCTGTTACAGCAAGTTTTGGGTAGGACTGCCAGGACCCTGGCAGTCCTACTTTATTGTAGGACGGCCATGGGTGTGGCAGTCCTAACTATGAATCTCTGTGATGAATTTATGTGTGAATCAAATTCACACAGAGATTCATAGTTAGGACTGCCACACCCATGGCAGTCCTACACTGAAGTAGGACTGCCAGGGTCCTGGCAGTCATACCAAAAACTTGCTGTTACAGCAAGTTTTGGATAGGACTGCCAGCATCCTGGCAGTCCTACTTCAGTGTAGGACTGCCAAGGGTGTGGCACTCCTATCTATGAATCTCTGTGTGATGATTTCTTTGTGGGACTCAAAACACAGAGTTAAAATTCTTCACAAATTGCCACAGAATTAAGATTCATCACAAATTGCCACAGAGTTAAAATTCATCACAAATTGCCACAGAGTCAAATTGCCACAGAGTTCAAATTGCCACACAGAGTTAAAATCATCACAACCACAGAGTCAAATTGCCACAGAGTTCAAATTGCCACACAGAGTTGAAATCATCACAACTACAATAATTCATCACAACTACTTAGTCCCAAACATTCCACATCTAAATTAAGTTTCAAACAAGCAAAATATCCACAATAATTTATCAAATATACGTTACTAATCCACAGCCAACTAAAGTTTGAATCATGAAAAATATCAAAATCCATCTACAT
Source organism: Iris pallida (assembly GCA_029216955.1). Lineage (NCBI taxonomy): Eukaryota > Viridiplantae > Streptophyta > Magnoliopsida > Asparagales > Iridaceae > Iris > Iris pallida. The sequence goes on from JANAVB010017200.1 coordinate 9,194,539, forward strand.
ATCATGCCGGGCCTTGGAACGAGACTCCCTATTGTTCATGAAGGGGAAGTCGACCACGTCGTCGATGCGCTCAAGCTCGTTGGCGACGGCGACACACTCATCACTTTGGCAACCTCTCCGGAGTGTCTGCGCCAACTCTTTCATCCTTTGAGACTGAAAATGAAAGTATAAATGAATTAAGTCTACAAACATGAAAATCTCAGTCTTATTACAAATACGGAACTCACCATTCTCACCAACCCAACATACAAGGCATTCTTGGAAGGAAGAGCTCCAACTGCTCCGACGGCCACGGGACCCAGGTTGGTAGGGTTCGACAACTTAGGATGTCCGACCCCCAGGAAGTACTGCATGTAGTCCTCGCTGCAGTCGGCCATCTCGGTGACCGGTCGTCTCTCAGATTCCCGAAGTACATGTCGTTGTCACTCCGAGTAAAAGTCGGTCACCCAGTCGAATTCCGTCGGTTTGTAACTTAAAGGTTGGGTTCCGCGCGGAGGCTCCAACAGCCGTAATGTGCGCTTCGACACAGTTTGCACGAAGCCGAACTGATGAAGTACTCTGTCGGGCATGTACGGCTCCGTGATTGTCACGCCGAGCTCGCGGTAAAGGTTGGCCAGGATACCGCTTCCCCAGGATATCTCGATGAAGTCATCCACTTCAGATAAGTTTAGCATGTACCGAGCATGTATCGACGTACCAGACTTGTCCGGAATGCCGACCGTTCCCAGGATGAACAACATATACGCACGAGCCACCGTGTCGACCGTCTCATCGTCATCGTCATCCACCTCCATATCCATGAACTGGTCCACCAGAAATGATAGAGGAATTCCGTACGACTTCTTGAAGCCTGGTAGAGTTGTAAAACTCGTAGCCGTAACTCCAAGGTGAGTTGAGACGAATTTGACGATCTTCTCGTACCATTTCACGGATTTCTCATTCGCGTAATGTTCTTTGGTCATTACATGCCCGATCACTGGCAGCTCCAATATCTGGTAGACGTCGTCGAGTGTAATGGTCATCTCCCCTGCTGGGAGATGAAATGTGTTCGTCTCCGGGTGCCATCTCTCCACGAAGGCGGATATGAGGGCACTATCCATTGTTCGGTAGGCGTTTTGTGCCAAATTGTGCAAGCCGCTCGGTATAATTTTGCTCCGGACGGCCTCGGATAAGCTTGTAAACTGCCAGGACACGGTTTTCTTCCCGTGACTCACAGCCCTAAGGATACGATATGTCCTCTGTATACAACAAAACACATATCAATTATGAAATACATATTTGAAAAGTATACTAAACTGGTAGTTTACAAACGTCATGTACATACCGGGTTCTTCCATATTTCATACGTAATGTGGGTCTCAAAAGAAACCAACATTGAGCAACCGGGCGGACGGACAGGCGGCTCAGAAGGACCGGCCTCCTCAGAAGGACCGACCTCCTCAGAAGGACCGACCTCCTCAAATGTAACAGAACCCTCTTGACGTGATAGGAGTTGGGCAATTGGCAGGTCGTCGTCGGAAGGAGGCGTAGGAGTAGGAGCTCGTTGCTTCGACCGAGCTTGACGTGCCGGTGGCGATGTCCGAGATCGAGCTTCGGGCGCCGATTCGGTAATTGTTATCGGACGCTCGTAAGGACGTTCCGTACGTTCCTTCCGCTTTGACGCGGTGGGCCGTATTCTTTTGTTCGGTGGACTGCATGACAACATACACTTATTAAGTAATAGAAATAACATGCACTTACCCAACTCCTATATGTCATAATAAGTAGGAATGCCAGGAATGTGGCAGTCCTGATGAAAATTAGGACTGCCACATTCCTGACAGTCCTCTTTCTGAATAGGACTGCCAGGACTGTGGCAGTCCTCTTTCAGAATAGGACTGCCAGGATTGTGGCAGTCCTCTTTCAGAATAGGACTGCTAGGACTGTGGCAGTCCTAATTTTCATTAGGACTGCCACAGTCCAGGCAGTCCTACTGTCGTGAACCCGAACTCCCATAACGACATCCTACTTTGTCGTGTTCTAGGGTTAGGGTTTCAACATAAATTTCGGGTTTCTTGTGTTCGAAAATAAGGGAAGAGAATGTGCAAGAGATTATAAACCTATTTTACAAAAACTTTTTCAAGAATTAAACCAATTCTAGGGTTTCGAATATAATGTAAATTTTTTTTGAAAAAATTAGGGAAGAACGTACCTGGATTCCGGTTGCTTTGAATTGCGTGTCATCTCTTCGAGAATCTTCGTGGAGGGATTGAGAATGGAGTGATGGAGAAGAAGAAATTAGGGTTTAGGAGATGGAGAGGGAGAGGGAGAGAGCTTTCTTTCTTTTCTTCTTGAGGAGAGAGGGTGAATAATGAAAATGAAAGTGAATTTTTGGGTTTGGGGGGTTTGGGCTGCCCCTAGCAATTTTTGGGTGTCCCCTAGCAATTTCTCCACATTCATGGGCTGCCCCAAGTAAATGATGTCCCCTAGCAATTTTGGTAGTGCCCATAGAAATTACCTTTTCAAATGCTAGTTTTAAGAAATACTTTGTACTCATTTTTCTAGTTGGGTGATAAAAAGGATTGATAACACAAGGAGTTTTTTTTTGGACAGGAAATGAATGTGGAATATTGTATGTTCGTTCAAAAGATGAGGGAGGAATGGGTGTTCTAAATCTCTGGAATCAGAATATAGCATTATTGGGTAAACGTTTCCGGAGAGCAATTAATACTAATGATCAACAGACGCAACTTATTAGTAGTTATCATAAAAGAACAAAAGAAGCGGCTAATTTCCTTTCATGAAAACGTTCATCAAGTATCTTCATATTTCTGGTGATAGGAGTAATAAGGAAGCTAACGTTAAATCATCGTGAGGAGCGATAGGAGTAATAAGGAACCCGAGTGACCCTTGTAGTCAGCATGTAGAGGCATAAAAGTTCTGGCTCAGTGGTAGAAGATCAGTGGATCAAGCTGCGAGAGCATACTATTTTTTCCATTTATGGTAAGAGTTGGGAGAGTGTGAACGCAAAAGGCATAAAATGTTATTCCCAAAACAAATATTAGATCGAAGAACGAAAGTGAACCGAGTGATTCTCAGGAACGAATTTCTGTCACGCACTCTGTCTATGAGGAACTTCGAGAGTTACTTCTCAAGAAGATCCTGAAGACTCTGTCCCTTTGCGAGACGGAGGAGGAAGATGACACAACTCTGCTGGGTGATGAAGATCACCGTTACTCAAAGCAAGATTCGTCCAACTGCGATATGCTCTTAGGAACCAGCAAGTTCGAAAGAACTTATGGAACGCTCGCTCTTGCTGAACTAGCTGAACTCCGTGGACTCCAATGGCAGCGGCCACTCAACTCTCTTCGTCTCTTGATTTCTGAGTAAGTCGTCAATGATGGCACGAAGAGAGTATTTGTAGAGTTGGACTGAAATTCTAACTCTAATCCACGTACACTGATTGCGAAAAGATAGAAACGAATCATGGAAAGATTTAACTGAATCAAATTCAAATCCACAAAAAAACGGATCTGAAATTTGACTCAATCTTTCCATAACTATTCGAATCTTCCAATCAGCGCCTAAGCACTGCACAGGCGCGCGGGCAAGCGGCGCACGGCCGAGCGGCTGCGCAGATGCACAGGCGCGCAGACGCACATGCACGCAGGCGCACAGACACACAGGCACGCTGGCGCTGGCGCGTATGCCACGCCTGCCCATGCGCCTAGCGCATAAGGCGATCGCACAAACGCAACAATAGATTACGAAGCACCATGTGCCGATGCCGACGTGATAAGTGAAAAGTGTGCCTACAAAGCACCACTTTGTGCCATTGAGCAAGAGTTCGAGTCTGAGTCCGAGTCGCTAAGCCCCTTCGGGGCTTAGCTCCAATGGAAATAATCCCATGAGCATGACAAAAAGCATAAATGATTCTTTGTGGAGTTAGCCTTCTTTCCACTAGAAAAACACTCCCACATGCACCCGTGTACCTCTCCACACCTCATGTGCATCTCTCTCTTCAAGTAAAACTTTATATAGAGATACAATCCAATTGGTGTATGCAATATGGGACTATCTTTCTACTCATCAAGGCAAAATACTAACAATCTCCCACATATCTCTATATATATGGGTTGAGCGTTCCCCACAGTAACTGTCCATCATTGAGAGACTTGTCTCACAGTATCAGTATTTATATACAAATACGTATTTTATACTGTATTTCGTATTTTTTTGGTTTCAGAATGCTTTAAAATATTTTCCAAAATTGTAGATTTTTTTCTTGACCGACATATCGATGGTCTGCCGTTGTACACCGACGGCATACCGTCCGGACAGATTTTTTATATTTTAGATAATTTTGATTTCAGATATTTTCGTGAATAGTGTTTCCGATATTCTTATGAATAGTGTTTTGGATATTTTGATGAATAGTATTTAGATATTTGGGTGAATAGTATAGATGTATCCTATTATCCATTGGATAATTGGTTTTCTTTCAATGGATGAGATTGACTTAGATTTTAACATGGATCACGATCCAACAGTCACGATTAATTTTTTCTTCTATATATACCCTCTCACTTTCTCTTTCCTCTCTCTTTTCATTCCTTCTTTATTTCCTCTTCACTCTCCTTCCTCTTCCTCAAGCTTAGGAAAGCTTGGCATTGAGGCCTAGAGTGTGATTTCGGAATCCCTTTTGGTGGTGGAGTGGAAGATTAGGGTTGGTTGCTAAAACCTAGACAAATACATCTTGCTCAAAAGTGATATGACCATGTTTTATTTTTGGTTTTTCATAAAAACTAAAGCTTTATTGTTCTATAATATGCTTCTCTAAGTCATTAACATCTTTAGTATATAGCACTTTTGGTTTTGATCGATGGTATTGCGTAGATCTGAGTTTCTAGATATAATTTTCGAGTATTTTGAGGTATTCATTTATCAAAACTTTGAATTTGTGTAAACTAGTAATTTTTTGTTGTAGGAAATTCAATTCTATGCAATTTTGACTTTTAAAAATCTGAATTCCGATTTAAAACAAAGTTTTTATGGCCGAAACAGGTTTTAAGTTTTCAAAAATCAACTTTCTGTGACAGTTCGAAAAAATCCGTCGAAAAATCCGAACTTGCACTGAAAACTTGCTGTGACACTTCGAAAAATCCACCGGTAATCTGCAGTAATCTGCCGGATGATTCGGTTAGGCTATTTTTGTCCGTTTCTGTCCGTTTTTGTCCGTTTCTGATATTTTCTTCGATTATAATGAACTTTTAACATGATTAGATGATCTTGTATAGTTAGACAATGATTGTACATCCTATATACACTTGACATATTATATGTTCATAAACTGTTTTATGTCATGCACTTATCTTTATTGATTTCTTCTTACATACCATGATATAGTTTACTATTTGATATTTTGACATGCCATGATATGTTTTCCTATTGATTTCTCCTCACATGCCATGATATGTATTGCCATGCCTTTCTAGATTTTATTGTCTAGTACATTTATTGTCTAGCTGTACATCGATTGATAGTAGCCAGTTATGACGTACTCTTGATTACCGTACATGTCCAGATTGATATAGTGGCTCGTAGTAGCGCACTCCCGTACTAATTTTTTGATTGACTTCTAGATTGAGATTGCAAGCATATTCTTTATTGACACCGTGGAATTAACTTGTTATATGTTTAATCTATTTGCATCTTGGCAATGGACAATCGAGTGTGAGTATTGTCTATTGTATCGCATGTAGTGTTTATTGAGAACATTTGTCAGAGATATCTCGCAAATGACTTGTACCCATGACTCGTCATTATAGAACGATTCTTGAGTGTCTGCGACTTGAGAATTAAAAATGAATCTTATAGGTAATTGACTAGTAAACTCATATAGATCATTGGGAGGGGAGGACACTTCATGCTACTGCGACTCAGGTCGCTATGGGCACCCACAGTGGCAGGGATAACCCCGACTGGCATGGGCTCCTGACCTCTATTGATTGAGTAGATGTTTATCTACTATTGATATGTTTTTGAGTTAAAGTTTATCTACTATTGATATGTTTGTTTTGAGTAGATGTTGTTTATCTACTATTGATAGAGATTATTTGTTGTTTGTATTTCTTTTCTTTCTACCATCGTCGCCCCCTTGGCCATCCGAGTTACTGCAACGTAGGTGGTAGTAAAGTTCCTCAACTTGCATTCTAGTAATTAGGTTTGTGATAACCCTATCTAGTTAATGATAGCAAGCCGTAGGCAATGATTGGCCGTACACTTTTGTTGTGCATTACTATATATGCTCTATATGTCGGTGAGTGGCCAGAGGCTAAGTTTTGCTCGAAAAAAGATCTGCAACCCCTGTCCTTGTTTGGTTTATGGGTTGTGGCTCCGACTTCGAGTAGTTCCTAAGTCCCTTGTTGCCCATCGGCTTATTCTTTTCTATTGCTATATTGTTCAGTATTTCCATTCAGTCATTTCTATTCTCGAGATACGTACATTGGTACCGTACTAATCTCGACCCATATTTATTTATTTCTATCATTATGTTATTGTGTTGTTGATGGGCTTTGTCGTTCACCTCGAGCTTTCCTTGTAGTACTTGCTATTTGGGGTCTGACCCCACTGGTTTTGCATGGCCAGGTTTCATAGTTCATCCCGAGGATCTACCGTCTTCTTCTCCAGATGGTTCGTACTCAGAGGACCGACACGGATTGGCGAGTGGGTTACCTTATCTCCTACTCCATTGTTGTACTTTCATTTGGTGGTGTTTAGCCAAGGACATGTATTAGTCCTTGTATTTGTGTTTTGTTCCCTCCGTCTTCGTACGGCGTAGATGTATATTCTGGACTATAGCTAGTTGTAAATTTATGTATATTTGGTATATTCAGTTGATGTATCTTTTTTTTATGTCAACTCTCATGATTATGTATGTATTTGTGTTTGGGACGCCTTACCCATCTCATACGTGATTTACTCTTTATTGTTTCTTGTATGGATTGGATTGAGATAGGATTTGTTTGACCTTAGGAGTCATCAGTGGCATGCTAGAGTCCACCCACTTATCTTCTAGACAACTTTAATCGCATATTGGGGGTACTGGCGTACTCTAATGTACGTAGCTGGCTTTGTTTCGCTCCCGTTCTCCAGTATTCTGGTTCTAGGGCGTAACAATCATGCATTAGGATAGATGTCGCTACGACTTGAATCTTCCCGCATGGGTTAAATAATAGCATGATACAAGAATGGACTATGCCTTGAATTCTGCACCATAAATACAATTCTTTTCGCTCACATAATGACATCAACTGTGCTTCTGGCTGCATATTGAAGGCCTTATGCCAGCCTTGTTTTGGTGTATGTATCTTGGGTGTCTATAAGATTTCCTTCAAGAGACGACCTGCATCTCTATCCACACTTTAGGTGAGTTCTTTTAAATAGTCTTGACATGAAGCCTTTTGCTTTTTTCCAGTGCTATGCTGCTATGACATGGCCCAAAGTCGAGGCAATAACTCATGTATGGTGTCATACCACTGTAGCACGAGGTCCAACCTCTTTGTAGTGCCAAACTAGCCAGCATGAAGCATTTTGCTTCCTTGTGGTGTTACGCCATTGTGACATGGCTCGCAAAATCGAGGCTTTACCCTTTCTAGGTACCTTATGTGGTGTCACCTACTGTAACATGAGGCCCAACCTTCTTGTAGTGTTGCCTACCACTCTTCATTTTACAGCATTAGGCCCTCTTGCTTATGTGCGGTGCTACGTCGCTTTGACTTGACCCGAAGTCGAAGTTTTACTCTCACTAGGTACCTCATGTGGAGTCACTCCACTGTAGCATGGAGTACTACGCTCCTTTGTAGTGCTGCACTACCCATACTTCTTGCAAAGCACGTCGGACATCCCAAATGTTCGAGAACTCATTAAGGCTTCCAAGCCATCCTCTCGCAGGACTTTGTTCTATAAAAAGAACAAAAAGTAGACAATAGTGGTTCTGGGTCCATAACCCCGCATTATCCCAAAGGATTGCCCCCTATAGTGGTTCTGGGTCCGAAAGCCCGTAATATCCTAAAGTACTGTCCAGTAACAGTGGTTCTGGGTCCGTGATCCCGCAATATCCAAATGATTGCCTACTGCACCTGATATTCTTTCAGTCAATGGTTCTTCTTTGAACTAAAAGTTAGATGCCTAATAGATTTCTCTTTGAACTAATAGCACAAAACTTTATAGTAGAATTACAAAGACACAATATCAGAGTGTCTTCAAGCCCATTTTACATGTTGTGTCCTCGACCAGCTGGCGCTTGAGACCTTTGGTGAATGGATATGCCAGATTCTCCTGGCTCCGAACATCAACCACGATAATGACTCCTTTTTTAATAAGATCATTTACCGCCATGTGCCTTAGACGTACATTCCCCTTCTTGCCATTGAAGAGGTCATTCGATGCCACCGCTGCAGTCGTCTGCTTGTCGCAGTATATCGGTACCGCCGATATCTGCGCACCAACCATTAGAAGATCATACAAGAGCTCCCAAAGCCATTCTACTTCATCCGCTGCAGCCGCCAGTGCATAGAACTCAGATTCTATAGAAGAGTGTGACAACATTGTCTGCTTCTTCGACTTCACGATATAGCAGCTCCACCGAGGAAAAAGACATATCCTCCTATGGACCTTTCACTCTCTACTTCTGAGTACCAGCTTGCATTACTGAAGCCTTCCATACTGTTAGGTCTCCGCAGTAGTGCACTGCATACTTCTGAGTCCCCTTGAGGCATCTTATAACCCTCTTCACAGCTTTCCAGTACTCCATACCTGGATTGCTCGTGAATCGACTCAACATCCCCACGACCAAAGCTATGTCAGGCCTTGTGGCAGTAGTAGCATACATCAAACTTCCAATTATGCTTGAATACTCCAGTTGTCTGACACTTTCCCTTGTATTTGGTTTCAACTTTTTGTCACACCTATATGGTGTATCGATCCCTGGAAGATCCTGATACCCATAGCATGTGAGCATCTTCCCAATGTAATAAGACTGTGACAATACCACTCCAGTTTTCGTCTGGATGATCGTTATCCCTAGGATAACATCAGCTTCCCCTAAGTCATTCATACTGAACTTAGACGAGAGGAACTTCTTTGTCTCAGTGACACTTGCTAGATCTGTACCCAAGATCAGCATGTTGTCTACATACAGACAAATGACAAGTCATCTTCTGTCAGCAAACTTTGTGTACACACACTTGTCCGTCTCGCTGACCCTGTAGCTGTTTGAACTTATGACTTTATCAAACTTCTCCTGCCACATCTTGGAAGCTTGTTTCAGACCATATAGAGATTTTACCAACTTGTAGACTTTGTCTTCGAGGCCCTTAACCATGAATCCTTCTGGTTGTTGCATGTAAATCTCTTCGATCAACTCACCATTCAGTAATACGATTTTAACATCCATTTGATGAATAACCAATTTGTGAATTGTACCCAGAGCAATCAACACCTGATGGCCGTCATCCGTACTATTGGAGCATATGTGTCAAAATAATTGACCCTCTACTTTTGAAAAAACCCTTTGGCTACTAACCTAGCCTTGAACTTATCAACAGTTCCATCGGCCTTCATCTTCTTCTTAAAGATCCATTTACATCCGATTGATTTTGCTTATTCAGGTAGATCGACCAACACCCACGTGTTGTTGGAGGTTATCGAGTCATACTCATCATTAATAGTCTTCTTCTAGACGACAGCGTCTCAGGTCTTCATCGCCTCATCATAGGTAAGCGGATCTGCTTTCACATGATAGGTGACAAAATCCACTCCGAAATCCTTTTGTCTCTTCACTCGCTTAGATGCTGGTTCTGTAAGATCTGGTTCAACAGTTGTTTCTTCAACAACAACTCCTTCTTGGACTATACCTTCGTTAGTGACTTCAGCCTCCTGTGCACCCACACTATTCTTCGAAATGTCCGCGAGAACAATGTTCTTGTGCCTTGCAAATTAATCTTCAAAGAATCCTGTAACGTGAGATTCAATGATCAGGAATATAGTCTTCGTAGTCCTTGTGCCCAGCTTCTGAATCTTTAAATTCAGAAGCTTCACATACGCCAGACACCCCCACATTCGAATGACATTCAAGTTGGGTATGACTTTGAACCAGAGTTCATGATAAGTGACTTCGGATGTAGCATGCGGCACTCTGTTTAGTATGAATGTAGCCGTAAGCATTGCTTCACCCTAGAAGTAATTTGGAAGACCCGTAGTCAACAACATTGAGTTTATCATCACTGTTAACGTTATGTTCTTTGTTTCTGTAACACCATTTGATTGAGGTGAGTACGGAGCAGTCGTCTCGTTGACAATTCCATGTTCTCTATAGAACGATGCAAATTTATGAGACCTATATTCTCTACCTCGATCACTTCTGAGTCTTTTGAGTTGTTGTCCGGTTTGACGCTCGACTTCAGCCTTGAAGTCCTTAAATTTCTCAAACGCTTCATCTTTAGACTTCACCAGATAAACGAACACGTACTTTGAGAAATCATCGATGAAAGTAATAAAATACTTTATTCCGGCCTTTGTGGAGAACTGTTTGAAGTCACAGATGTCATGCCCCGATTCTGAAGAATCGATAGTCGTCCCCCGGACGTGATGTCGTGCGAACCTGGGTTGCAATCGCATAAGGCATAGTCATAAGGTAATCCGAAACACGTCAACGAAGAGAGAGCACAAACAAATTGAACAACACATTGAGACAGAGAAACTTTGCATTTTAATGATAATAGACATTATTTACAGACTCTATTATAATCGTGTCGCGCAGGCTTTACAACATGACTCGATTACAAAAGAAGTGCCGATGAGATAGCCATTCCATACATATATTCCTTATTTACAACAAAATTATTCTAGCCACCTAGATACAAGGGATGCTGAGGCATGTTCCTTGGACTTGCGGAGAGTCTTCAAAAGTTCAGCGGCGGGGTCTTCGATGCGCGATCGAAGCTTCAAAAGCACGAATGTCGCCTAGCTAGTTGGAGCGTTCTTCCTGATTCCTGGAACCTGCAAAGAGCGAGGGTCAGTACGATCACATGTACTGGGGAGTGGCTAACCCAAGCTCTGTATTTGGTTCAAGCAGTTTTTTAAAATATGTTAGCTATTTTCTTGTGATCTTTCTAACCATCCTGATTGATTTGCATGTTAACATGTTTTGAGGCAAGCATCTGAAATTGTATACATTGAGCAGTTATCATAATCATCCCGTGTCACGTGCGTTAGTTCAATCAGAAAAAGGGGAGTGAAGGTCACTGGCAATGTCTAGCCATTATGGACTATAGTTGGGTTAGACGGCGACCCTTTTGCGACGGGTAGCGAGCCCTGTGCGAAAGTTTTTGAATCACCCACGCCGATTCATGGGTGGCGCTTGCTATACTCGTTTCTCCCAGGATGAATCGATTCCTTGGCCTAGGCAACCGTTCGAGGAAACTACGCCTTATGCATAAGTTGTCCAATACCGTTTTGCAGATTCATGAAATATTCTATCTTTTTACTAGAACCTTTAGCTTTTTCTTTTGGTGTGAAATTGACCCTTTTCTTTGAACTTAGTCATTTATGCACTTTAACCATATCGTTGCGATAAACGTTATTCGATTCATCCTTTGGTTTGTATAGGCTAAGTAAACAAGGCATGAGAAAGCAGGTATCCATTTTTCATGTAAAGCAGTTCGATATCAAGTGTTTCGTGAAGAATCGTGCCATGATTTCATTGATTCTACTCTATGGCGACAATCATTGTTTTCGTATTTCATATTTGATTCTGAAACAGAGGGTCGAGGCAAAGAAGGTCAACCACTTACCTTAGTTTCATGCGAGGGACTGGTTGGCTGCGCTTAGACGTCGCCTATGCGATCACTTGAAATCGCATAAGCAAATGATTAAAATACTGTATTATTCAATGAATTCGATACGAATACAAAGTTCGAAAATGAAAGCCATGAAAACTATCGAAAACATTCACGAAACCAAAGCCAAAGCAAGTACGACATGAAAAGCAGAACAACGGGAGGTCTCTTCCAACTCAGCCGCAGAGCTAATCCTTGAGACGTAACCCGCTGAATATTGGACTTGATGCCAAAGAATCCTTTCCATAACGAGAAAAGGATCTTAATTCAATCGTTCCCGTTCGACCGATTCAACCGATCCCGATCTATCGGTCCCGACTGAATCGGTAGCGACAGTGTTCCTTTCTCGCGCACCGCGTGGATGAAAACGGGACACGATGTAGGGACGGGGAACTACACCAGAACCAATTAATAAAAAGTTTCGCCCTTGAAACTTAAGAGTAGAACCTATGTCTACGAGAACAATGAAAGAAATTTCTCCTTCATCTCGGATTCAAGTTCCCAGGTCTACTCCTGACCGAATGATTGCTCTAGCATACGCGGACGAGAGGTATCGCTCGATTTTGTAGCAGTTTATCTTTATGTTCCAAGATTTAGACCGGCACTTCAACATATGATAAGTCGACCTTCAGCTCCAGCTGACCAAAATCTACCACATGGCTTGGACCGTGCACGTACTTCCGCAACTGAGAGACGTGGAAGGCATTATGCACACCTGCTAGCGCTGGCGGTAGGGCAATCTGATAGGCCACTGGGGCGACTCTCTTGAGTACTTGAAACGGCCCAACGAATCTCGTACTCAAATTTTCCTTTACACCAAACCGAGTAACTCCACGCGTAGGCGACACATTAAGAAATACGTGATTGCCTTCTTAAAACTCGACGGTGGACATCCGCATAACTTTTCTGTCGGCTCTGCGCAGTCTTTAATCTTTCCCGAATGAGCTTGACCTTCTCAACGGTCTGTTCCACCAGCTTCGGGCCAAGAATCTGTCGTTCCCCGATTTCATCCCAACAAATGGGTGATCTGTACTTCCGGCCGTACAAGGCTTCGTACGGCGCCATTTGGATGCTGGACTGATAGCTATTGTTGTATAAAAATTCGGCCAACAGTAGATGAATGTCTTAACTCGACTTGAAGTCAATTGCGCCGAGCCGTAACATGTCTTCGAGAATCTGATTTATCCACTCCGTTTGGCCATCGGTCTGGGGATGGTAAGCTGAACTGAACTGCAAATTGGTACCTAGAGCCAAATGAAGGCTACTCCAGAAGCGCGATAGAAATCATGTATCCCGATCAGAGATGATGGATACAGGGACTCCATGCAGCCGTACTATCTCGTCAAGATAAATCTGAGCCAGACGATCAACGCTCCAAGTAACTTTAATGACAATAAAGTGTACTGACTTGGTTAGTCGATCAACGATGACCCAGAAGACGTTATTTTCCCGCGACGTCGTCGGCAGGCCAACAACAAAGTCCATAGTGACGTGATCTTATTTCTATTCTGGAATGGCAAGGTTCTGTATCTTTTCGCCCGGTCTCTGATGCTCAGCTTTTACCTGCTGACATGTCATGTATTACGATACGAAGAGCGCCACATCTCTCTTCATTTCGTGCTACCAGTAGGTTATGCGGAGGTCCTTGTACATTTTTGTGCTGCCAGGATGCAAGGTATATTTCGTATAGTGCACCTCCGTCAATATCTCCTTAGTTCTAAATCGTCCGGAAAGCATAGCCTACCCTTCAATCGAAGTGCGCCGGTTTGGTCTGCCGCAAAGTTAGTCACACTACCCGTTGAAATTTGCTTTCGCACTTTCATCATGTATGGATCATCCTTTTGAGTGGTCTTGATCTTTTCCCGCAAGCTCGGCTCTAACTGTATCTGCGCCAACTACACATCCCTGAATCGAACCCGAAGGTCAATACCCATCTCTTCTAGGTCACATAGTAGTCCGCGGTCGATGGATAGCGAGGCAATATACTTTTGATTCAGAGCGTCTGCATAAAATTTCCCTTGTCCGGCGTATAGTCAATAGTCAAGTCGTAATCTTTGATCAGTTCAAGCCAGTACTTTTGCCGCAAGTTCAGCTCCTTCTGCGTGAATAGATACTTGAGGCTCTTGTGATCTGTATAGATCTTGTACGCCATGCCATAAAGATAGTGGTACCACAATTTCAACACGAACACAATCGCCGCTAACTCTAGGTTATGGGTTGGATAGTTCTTCTCGTACGACTTTAGCTGTCGGAAAGCAAAAGATATCACCTGGTTTCGTTGCATCAGCACACACCCCAAACCTGGCCGGACGCATCGCTGAATATCTGGAATCCTTTATTCCTTTCTAGAAGTGCAAGTATCAGGGCCGAGATGAGCCGCTATTTTAACTCCTGGAAGGAAGCTTCACAGTCGTCTGACCATTCAAAAGCGACTCCTTTCTGGATGAGATGAGTCAGAGGTGACGCAATCTTTGCGAAGTCTTTATGAAGCGTCAGTAGTATCCTGCTAGGCTAAGGAAGCTACGAATCTCGTCGACTGACGCTGGCCGTTTTCAATCGACAACGACTTTAACTTTTTTGGGGTCGACGGCTACGCCTTCAGACGAAATGATGTGTCCGAGGAATGCGACGCTACTCAGCCAAAATTCACACTTGCATCGCTTCATATACAACTGATTTTCCCGAAGGATCTGAAGTACGGTCCGTAGATGCTCAACGTGTTGCCGTTAGCCCTTCGAGTATACGAGTATATCGTCGATGAAGATTACTACGAACTTGTCGAAGAAGGGTCGAAACACCCGATTCATTAAATCCATGAAAACAGCTGGGGCGTTTGTTAGGCCGAACGGCATTACCAGGAATTTGTAATGGCCGTATCGAGTGCGAAAGGCTGACTTCGACATATCGTCCGGCTTGATCTTGAGTTGATGGTAGCCCAATCAAAAATCAATTTTAGAAAATACCAAAGCACCTTGTAACTGATCAAACAGGTCGTCTATACGGGGCAATGGATATTTGTTCCGGACGGTGGCTTTATTCAGCTCTCGGTAGTCGATACAAAGACGCATTGAGCCATCCTTCTTTTTGACGAACAACACAGGCGCTCCCCATGGCAAGACACTAGGCCATATGAATCCTTTATCGAGCAACTCTTGTAGCTGTACTTTGAGTTCCTTAAGCTCTGTAGGGGCCATTTTATACGGTATTTTTGAGATCGGTCAGGTATCGGAGAATATGTCAATGGTGAAATCTATCTTTCGATTAGGTGGCATGCCGGGCAGCTCGTCCGAAAATACGTCTAGAAATTCTGCCACAACGTCGGTCTGACCTGCGTTTGCACCATCCTGTCTCATGTCTCGAACAGAAGCTAAATAGCCTTCACACCCGGAATGCAGCATCCTTCGAGCCGATATTGTTGAGATCACCATGCAAGTCGACGATGCCTCACCACACAAATAGCAGAATTCAGGCACTCCAGGTATACGGAAGGTGACCGTCTTTTCGGCACAGTCATGGTTGCGTTGCACTGACCGAGCCAATCCATTCCTAGAATGATATCGTAGTCCTTAATGTCTAGGACTATCGTATCGAGACCTACCTGTAGCTCCCCTTCCCGAATTTTTTTTAAAATATTTTATTATTATTTATTTTATTGATTATCAAAAGAAATATGTGTATATATAAATATATTTTATAAATATGTGTATGGGTATGCATATATAGCATATATTATATATGTGGGTATGTGTATATATATAAATAGATATTATGCAGACATGATTTGTTGGCTTTAGCTTTTGCCGGGGGTATATTCATTTTCATTGAAGCTCATGTTCATGAATTGAATCTGTGCTCTAAAAGACCTATATTCTTCCCATCGACAATTATTCTTTCACATTCTAATTACACTTCTCTGCTAATGGAGGAACCATTTAGAATTACTGAACAAGATTTACTCAATAGCAGGTTAAAATACATTCAACTTCAATACTAAAATTTGGATTTGGTATGATGTAAATGGCTGCTTATTTGTCAAAAAGAAACGAAACAGAGAGCAACTTGAAAACCTTATGCAATAAGTCATTTAGCCAAATCAGCAGATGTGATATGTGCCATTGCACAATATAAAGATTGATTGAGTGACTGTTAGTATTATTAATGCTAATACATTACTGGGGTCCCATCATTAGGTCAGCCTAGTTCCTCTATATTGGTGGCTTGTCAACTAAAATACACCTGTAAAACATATAAATTGGTGTGAGAGCTGTATAGAATGTAAATTGTTATGACAAATTTGTAAGCTTGACAGGCTTCGGGATGGAGGCAGTACAATGTAGAACAATAGGAACCGGCTCACGTCCAAAGCCCAAACCGTGAGTTTCTCCCCTCACAGCCCAAAAGGGCCGACCTCAATAAATGGAAACCGAACTTTGCTCAGCCTGTTCGAGCAAACAGAAGAGCCCCACCCGATCAAATAGCATATATACGAACTGATCGAGAAACCGAAAGAGTGATTACTCGAAACATCAAAACCCTAAACGAACCCAGCGCCTCCACCACGCGCCACCCTCCCACGAACCTGGCGGCCACCCCAGCGCTCGCAGCGCCGCCGTGCACGGCGAGCACCGTCAGCCAGAGAGCCGCGCACGCGCGCACATGCAGGACTGGACAGCAACAACGGCGAACTGGAATGCAAGTTTGCGACGACTTCCCCGCCACCACGCTACGCCGTTTCCTGAGCCGCTTGCGTTGGTATGTAGCCCATATACCCCTTAGAATCCCTTCACGTAGGTTTAATTTTCATGCGCTAGATTTCCCGATAAATCGACTCAAAGTCGGGTGAAAATCCGTTCAAAAATAGAGCATATAGTAGTGCAATCATCCATGTTTGAAGGTCGTTTTCGATCGATCTAATGTCATATAAGAAATTCTAATTGAACAGGTTTTTAGACAACATATAGGGGATCAGAAACTATTTTGTAGTTCTGAATTTCATAAACCATGTACAGTTTAAACCATTCTTGAAAATTCGAAAAAAACCTGTTTTCAAAACAGTAGAAAACTTGAAAAACTCATCCACACGACGTGCGTCCCGCCATTCCGGGCGACATGGTCACGAACCAAAAGCATCAAAAGGTGCGTAACAGCTTCGTGGTCGTGTGGGCTTTGACGGAATTCAAATTGGTCGCGTGTGCGCGACGAATTTGATGCGTATCCGTCGGAATCGCCCCGTATCCGTACAATGTAAATTCAGTCATAACTTTGTGTACGCTCGTCAGATCGAGATAAAACTTATGCCAGCAGGATCGTATCATTTTTTTGGTCCTGTATGCCAAGTTTGGTCCAATTCTGAGACAGTGGAATCGAAACGCCGTTTTACGGGCCCTACGGCGACTCAACGGGCGATTTTGTGCACGGCCCGCCGAAATTCAACTTTGGACATACGGTTGGGTTCGTATTGGAATAATGGATCCGTAGACATATAATTTGACGACTTTAGAGACCGTTGACTCTAGCACGCTTTTCGGTGCAAAGCGGGTCCAACGACGGACATCGTTTTTGCCCGAAATTACCGTTTTGCCCCTGTGTCCAGAATTGGACTTAAGGACAGGCAATCCTAGCTAATTTGACTATTCTGAAAACATTGGTACTGTTTATTTCAGCATCCGAAAACTTCTGCATGTGTTGACTGATTGTGGCTCATTGAGTGGTATAGTATTATTGGTTTTTCCAGCTAAGGACCTCAGGCAAGTGCACTTTCTGATTGCTTTCCGATTCATAGTAGTCTTTTCATTTCATGTCTATACATATATCTTGCTGCTTGTCGACACGCTCGTCACACGGAGTAGTCGGGAGGGGAAATATCTTAGTAGACATGTGGACTACCCAGAACTATCCCCCGTGTCTAATCGTGAATGATAGCAGCTGCACATGACACGTGCAGTGAGCCGTATTTACTTTCTAGCCGTTCACATGTTGAAAATGATATTTCACACCACATAGGTAGATGTCTTTTATTTTTTCTTTACTTCTCTATCGTGCTATGTCATCAGTTATCTTCCAGTTTTTATCTCTCATATGTTATTTTTATGTCTTGTTAATTCTATTGTGTTTTCGCATTGCCGTCGGTTTGTGTACTTGTTACATTCCTGACTGGAAACCAACATTTTTCAGGTTTAGCCACGATCACTCTTAGCATTGGAAAGACTTGGGTATGCTGAGGTCAACCTAGAAATAGATACCAGTTGTATCAATTTCATTAATTGTAAAACCTTGTATTTTCTTTAAATATAAATCTTGTAAATGTTGTAATAAATTTAGAAATGTGAATGAGCAGCAAATATTGTATTTTTGAGCATTTATTTCTTGCGGGCTTGACAGCGTTCTACCGTCGATTCTGTGGCGTAGGCTGGCTTGGACACGTCTCGTATCCGAAAAAGCGGGTGCGGGTCGTGACAAGTTTTTGTGGTGGCCCATGCAGGTCAGTTTTCGCAAAAGATTGTGAACTCGTGATGGTACGTTAGTCGTACTATTGCGAGCCTGCGACCAGAAAATGCTCATTCACAAACTAGGATTAAAATGATTTAAGATAGTAACTAGGACTCGGAGTCCCTTGTTCAAATTGACCGTTGGGTAGTTAAGGTTATTAGATAGGCCATGCAATTTAGATAGCTTGCTAGATCCCTATAGGTACACTGTTACTTTTGATATGACAATGTGATCCAATGTAGATATACTATTCACTTGGTATGTTAGACTTGCCTAGATTATGGCGTTAATTTTGATAAACTGTTTGATTTCCTTTTGCTGTATTAGATATAAATCTCATATCATAAATTAGAATTGCCTATTTTAAATTCTATTTTGCTGTAAGGAACTAGTTTATAATTTCTGATTCTATTATTCGTGTACGAATCTCGAGTTAGATTTTGAATCTCACAAAACTCGAACTACTTGTGCCTCCTTTCCAAAAATCTCGCCTACTTATATTTCGACTATCTTGACCAACACTGCAATTACAGCCTAGTTTTTGCAAGCTCACTCTTTTATCGAGCTTGATTCAAGATATATGTTTATTGGGGACGCCCGCTAACATATTGTCTAATCAGAATCATTGTATTACGGTCTGATCAACCATGATGCATTTGATTCGCTCTTCATCTAATTATCCTACGTGGATTGAGATGTAGATGTCTCTAGGATCTCATCCGCGACTGCTTTGACAATTCCCCTTGAATTGTACATTCGCCTTGAATCGCGTAATTGTATTCAGTGACATCTCCCTTGAACTCTTTATTATTTTATCTTTCACTGATTGGAAAGACAAAAGCTCATAATTGATAGATAGATACAGAGTATTCCCCATAGATATGATAGTGGTATGCGCAAGTGTAGCTACCATCGGCCAGTCCGGTGACTGGAACCTTGCCTTGAGTTACTCGTCCTCCATTCGACACAAAACCTACTACCTTGATCTTCTTGTCATTGGAGTCCGAGAATGATTAGGATCTTTCCCTTGACCAAATGCCAACATAGGAGACTACCTATGCTCAGGAGACCAATTATTTTGAGCCTCTAATTATTTGTTTGAAGCTTGCTTTTGTGAGAATAGTCTGGAAGGCTCGACACAAATAGAAATTTATGACTTAGTTGTTAGAAATCTTTTCATATGATGTGCCTTAGAGTTGGTTACCCCTCCGACAACTCATGTATACTGTGGACGAGTAGGTCATTCTATTTTATCGACCGTGTGTCATTTTACACACTCATTTTCTATTTATTGAGGAACGAACATTGACTTGACTTATATCTATTGTATTCCGTTTCGTCGTACCTTATTCTTTATTAATAAGAGTCGGGACACACTATCCGTGTAGCACCCAGTTTCCCAAATAAGGGTAATTTTGAAATTTTGTGTTTATAATTATTTTAATAATGATATTTAATTCATGATATGATTTTTGGTGATTTTAAATCATTTTAAAATTATTTAAATCAATGACTTGTGTTTTTGACGTTTTGCTAGTGAAACCCTAGAGTGTGTTTGACCTAGAGCCTAACCATGTGATTATGATATTTTAATATTATTTTTGGCCTAAGAATATTTTTTTTTGCATTTGACCTCTTTGAATTATTTTGATATTATTTTATTATTTATGATATTGTTTTGGGGTTATTTGAGTCGGGTTCGAATTTCAACTCAATCCGACTTGAAACAGGGACCCGGGGGTAGTTTGACTCTAGTAGGACCCACACACTAGTTAGGCATGGCCCACATGATATTAATTTTAGTCCACATGATAGAAATATTTTAGTTAGAGGTTAGACTAATTATTATGGATAAGGTTGGTGTGATTAGAGACTTTAGAATGACTAATTTAGTCCCAACCAATTAGCCCTTTCTAATACTCATAGAATAGGTTAGTGGGGGCATTTTGGACCTTACCATAATAGGACAAATAGCCCCATATGGCCAGCCACTTTGGGAGAGGATAGGCTCAAGTTCATTTCATTATTCTCATCCACACTCTCTCTCTTGTTCTTCCCCAAATTCCTAGAGAGCAATTCCTAGTAATTTCTCCACCAAATCCTTCCATTCCACCACCAAATCTTCTTCTTTCCTTCTCCATTCTAGCCAAGGAGGAAGCTACCCAAGTTTGGAAGAATTCGGAGCTCGTTCGTGTCCTTTTAGAATCTCTACGTGTCGGTGTCGCTCCGGGAAGGCTTTTCTTCGATTTGATCTACCAGAAGGTACAAATCCCTTCTCCTTTTCATTTTCTCATGCATATAGGTCTATTTTGAACCCATAGGAATGACCCCCATGGTTGTATCTCCATTTGTGTCCATTTTGTGTCCATTTGGAGGTCATAGGAGTGTCCTTTGTGTTGTGGTTGTGTCCATGTGGGAAAATCCCAAATTTGGACACACTATGTGTTGTTGTTATGTATGAATGAATTATTACATGTTTAATCTTATATTTTTGTATTGGAGATGTGTTCTATAGTGTCTCATATATATATTTTAGTGTAGAGAGTGAGTTCTTGATATATTATGTTATATACTTGTGTTCTTTTGTCTCAAACTACCTAAATCCGTCATGATTTTTATCCACGTTTTTAATTTCAGTCCTAACTTAGAAATGTCATAACTTCTAGATCAAAGCTCGGTTTAATCTCTCGTTTTTTTTAAAAGAAGCGTATTGAAGTTAGATTTCCAAAAACATGTATTAATTGGCCTAGTTCTTTCTGTAACTTTCTGGAGAATTATTTGAGTGTCAGCTGTACGAAAGATAAACGCGTTCTCGGTGTTTTCGCGATTCCGGGAGTTTCCGGAAACGAAAACGCGATCCGTTTGAAGTTTCGGAAAGCTAACACATAGATCTATAACATACTTTAATCCTAGATTTCAATTCATGCTGAGATGATACAGTATTGATTATTAGTAGGAGTTACTATTCGGCATATGCATTTTATGCACCCTTGTGTGTAATATAATGTTCTATTTGATTTTAACCCATGTTAATGTATATACATTATGTAATTAAATAGAGAATGCAAGCATGAGTAAATGTTTAAATAAATGATGTATGAGGTGTAAGTATCCTATCTAATGTAAGCATGTATAAGTATGACTTGTAATGAATACGTAGGTTCCATAGTATGTAATGTATGGTGCATATAGTAGTGCAAGAGAATAAATGAATGATGAATGAATGTAATATAATAATAGATGTAGTGTATGCAATATACAAGTTAATGAGATGTAATGTTCTATGTTAACACAAATCCTATATTACCTCATGTACCCCTTACACTATGTTGACACTATCACACTTGACACTTTGTTCACTTACACTTTGACACTCTTTGATATGTATACACTATGTATGCCCATTTAACTCTCACTTGCCCCTTTGTCATGTTCACATACACACACATAGCCTCTTAAATAAGTATTTATGAATATAGTTAACTTAGCTATGTTTGTATATTATATATATGTTAGTATATTGTGTTGTCATATATAAGTTTATATAACCATTTGAAATACCATGATTATATACCTAATGTTGAATACCAATATATACATGTGTATATATGTGTAGACATATATAGCTTAAAGTAATAGATTACCTAGTGTATATCCAATGTGAATTCTTGCCTATTTGAGTATTGAATAATTGCATGCTATATAGAGTTGGGGGTATGTTGGCTTGTATAGCCTTGTATTGATGTGTGCTTGCTAGGATAGTCTTGGTTAGGCCTAGTAAGACTTGCTGGGTTAGGACATGACCTAGTTTGACCTAGTTTGACTAGTGCAGTTGACCAGAGTAGACCAAGGGTTGACTTTGGCCTAGTTTGACCTAGATTCATATAGAATGCATTGTAGTACTTTATATTACCCTTCTGGACATGTTGTGACTTGTGCTGTTCTAATTAGGAGCCAGACACCTCTCCTCGGACATTATCTTTACCTTGGACATTCAGATATCAGGCGAGTACATTCTCTGATCATTTCATATCCTGTTAGAATTATTTTCCTACTTTAGATTACTATACTTGATGCTGTCACGTTGGTAACACGGATTAGTACTATATGGATCCTTTCTTGAGATGTTATCCCCTCAGGGAGCATCGTATACTACATGTTCTGTGCATTTCACTTACATGGTGTATAACTAAGCTTCACGGTTCTTCGATCACTTGTGACATGTACTCTCATGATCACAGAGTCTTCCCAGAATCACCCATTTATGGGCATTCCCAAAATCACCCTATTGTGGGCATTCCCAGAATCACCCATTTATGGGCTATCCATGTATCACCCCTTGTGGGCCTTTGCATGGAATCATAACATAACCTGGTTGGATCCTTGTGTATTGATTGGGGGTACGGAGAAGTAGAAGTAAACATGTGAATAATATCCAAGTAGTGCAGTTCCCAGAATCACTCCATAGTATAGTTCCCAGAATCTCCTATGCCATTCACATGTTTATATTGTACTCTGACTCACTAGCCACTGTTAGCTCTCTACTTATAGTAGATATTTCTATTACAGTTTTCTTTTTCTGTTTACATACTGTATTTCCTTCAGATCCTGTATCTTACTTTACTGCATGATTATATTTTCTAACCTGCTATGATCTGTTGAGATGTACTGTGATCGCTCCAGTCCTGACTGGACCTGTTGATAAATTTTACAGATAGCTTGGAGGTTGCCTGCTAGCCTAGTGGAGACAGTAGAGGTTGCATAGATAGCTAGGGTTTTTGCTTATAGTTTATTTTCAGTCATCTTGAGTTGTATTTATGGATTACTGTATTTGGGTTTTGTGGTGTATTCTGAGTTTGTATCTTAGACACTTAGACTTCTATCTGTCGTATCT
This sequence comes from Iris pallida, assembly GCA_029216955.1. NCBI lineage: Eukaryota > Viridiplantae > Streptophyta > Magnoliopsida > Asparagales > Iridaceae > Iris > Iris pallida. The sequence goes on from JANAVB010017200.1 coordinate 9,217,801, forward strand.
TTTTTTGATTTCATATTTTATCTATCTTCTTTTATGCTCTACCTTTGATGTGATTGAGTTTACATTCTGCTATGTCACCCCCATTCGGGGAGTATAAACTGTTTAGTCTTATACTGTTAGATGCATTAAGACCTAGGACAGCGTTCTACCGCCGACACTGCGGTGTAGGCTGGGCGTTGTTACGTTCTCGTACCCTAACTCTAGGGTGCGGATCGTGACACGTTTTTAGTGGTGGCCCATGCAGGTCGAGATTCGTATTAGTACTATTTCGTAGTAGCGCAACGACTTAGTTGTACTACTACGAGCCTGCTATAGGATATATAAATTAAGATGTTAGGATGAGAGGATACTCAATCACTGTTAGGATTCCTTGAGAGATTCCTGGGATGACCCTTGAGAATCTCATTTTGAATTCCGATTTAAACTCCTTTTCCTTGTTTTGATTCACCTTTTTCCTTGATTTGAATTTGATTTTGTAGATTCATTGTAGAACTTTGAATCCTGGTATTAGTTGATGATTTTGATAAAATTTTGTAGTTGTTGATTTAATTTTGTATTTAGATTAATATTTTCAAATCCAAGGTACTCAATCACACTTAGGATTTTTTGAGAGATTTCTGGGACGACCCCTGATAAACTCATTTTGAACTTCAAATAGAATTCCTTTTCCTCTTGTTTGGATTCACCCTCATTCCTTGCTATTGAATTTAAGCTTGATGGGTTCCTCTCGTTTGAACCGATGAGAAGGAACATATCTTCATTATTCTTTCTCGCCATTATTCCCTTGCATTCTTATTTACCTCTTATCTTAAACTCTGTCTCATTACATAAATTACCCATATCTTGTCGTCCCTACCAGATGCACTTCGAAACCCTTGAATCTTCGTATCTTTTGCATGGGGAAGGCTAAGAAAGTGACGTAAATTATGTAGCTCAGAGAAGACGTAACTGGTTATCAGATGACTAACTCGATCTTCATTATTTTTGTGCATTAATTACCACCTCTTGAACTCCCACTTTCTAATTGAGATCCTTGACGTTCCTTATCGTGACTTTGATATTTGAAATGTAATACTAGCTGTTACCCTCCAACAAATCTTATATGCAAGACCTAGACGAGCTCACCTTCGTGTAGGTATATCATGTCCCACTAAAACTCGTCTTCTTGTACTCTATTTTCTTGATATGATTTTTTGGTCAACTGGCTAAACTATAACCTCTACCATTATACTAAATTTCTTCTTATTTCAATTAGAAATCCAGCCTTGACTCAATTCTTTCGACCCGACATGTGATGGTGTTCTGCTTGTTTCCTTAGATGCTTAACCTTGTACCTCATCTGATTACTTGACCCGAAACTTGGACTATGTAATTTCTTTCATCATTACCACCCTTATATCTTGTGCTGCTAAATTAGCCTTAGTTTTGCAAGCTTATCTATTTTCGAGCTTGGTCATGACATATTTTATTGGGTGGCCACCCACTAACATATTGTCTAATCAGAATCGGTACATGATGGTCTGATCAACCTATTGCACTTTGGTTCGCTTTTTTATGTATCAATCTACGAGAATGGAGACATAGTTAAATTTGACCCTAGAGTCTCATTCGCGACAGCCTTGACAATTCTTCTTAAAATCTTTTCATCGCCTATGAACCTCGTATTCGTACTCAGTCGAATTAAATTTAATCATGACCTGAACCTCCATCATTGAATGCTCGTGCTCATACTTTGATTTCATTGATTTTCCTTCTTGCCCAAATCTCGTTTTATCCCGAAATTGATCAACTTAGATCGTGTCAAGACAAAAATCTATTTATGATTTGTTGTGCCTAAATTTTCAATTTTTGCCATTTTATGGAATAGTAACCTTTTAATAATTTCTTAGTTGCTTGTTAATGACCAATTTTTATATAGGATGGTAGACAGCCTTACAACCTTGATGATTGTTGTTCCCTTACCTTCCCAACTAGGACACCCTAGATTGTTTGTGTGTTGATACCATAGTATTGTTTTGACCTAGAATGATTAGTGTACCTAGGTGAGACTTCCAACTGCTACGGTATGCCCTGACCTTGTATACTATTCCTTCAAATTGCATGATTTAGATAAATTTTTTTTTAGACCTTGATTGTTGGGAAATAGGGACATCATCCCATTAGTATCGGTTGTAGATATATATAGGTTAGTCCTTGATGTGGGGATGTGTGTCTATAAACATATAGCTTAGGAGATTTATGAGAGATTATAGTATCAGCATTGATAGGATGTACTAGTCTTTTGGTGAGTATAAATATGTTATGAGAGATAGGGGCCTATATGTCTTAGTAATGCATCGTTCCTATGGTAATAGAATATATTAATAGATGGTTAATAGGAAGATAATAGTTTGAGCATACCTATAGCCTATGATCAGTTCCTTTTCATCCTTAGTTAAGACCTCTTTAAAATAGGTCCAGTCCCTTGGATATAGGTTCCAGTCCATATTTTATTGAAGTTCCATTACCGCCGTACAGCAGAGCAGTGTTGGAGGTATTCCTAGATTGACACTATTTAGATGTCCGTTTATTATTCCAGTGTTAGGAAGTGTTACCTTAGATATTGGGTAGGTTAGAGGCTCTAGAAGGAGTACTATCGATCTTAAATTTCGAGGACGAAATTTTTCTAAGGTGGGTAGAGTTGTAGCACACAGTTTCCCAAATGAGGGTAATTTTGAAATTTTGTGTTTATAATTATTTTAATAATGATATTTAATTCATGATATAATTTTTGGTGATTTTAAATCATTTTAAAATTATTTAAATCAATGATTTGTGGTTTTGACGTTTTGCTAGTGAAACCCTAGAGACTGTTTGACCTAGAGCCTAACCATGTGATTATGATATTTTAATGTCATTTTTGGCCTAAGGATATTTTTTTTTGCATTTGACCTCTTTGAATTATTTTGATATTATTTTATTATTTATGATATTGTTTTGGGGTTATTTGAGTCGGGTTCGAATTTCAACTCAATCCGACTTGAAACAGGGACCCGGGGGTAGTTTGACTCTAGTGGGACCCACACACTAGTTAGGCATGGCCCACATGATATTAATTTTAGTCCACATGATAGAAATATTTTAGTTAGAGGTTAGACTAATTATTATGGATAAGGTTAGTGTGATTAGAGACTTTAGAATAACTAATTTAGCCCCAACCAATTAGCCCTTTCTAATACTCATAGAATAGGTTAGTAGGGGCATTTTGGACCTTACCATAATAGGACAAATAGCCCCATATGGCCAGCCACTTTGGGAGAGGATAGGCTCAAGTTCATTTCATTATTCTCATCCACACTCTCTCTCTTGTTCTTCCCCAAATTCCTAGAGAGCAATCCCTAGCAATTTTTCCACCAAATCCTTCCATTTCACCACCAAATCTTCTTCTTTCCTTCTCCATTCTAGCCAAGGAGGAAGCTACCCAAGTTTGGGAGGATTCGGAGCTCGTTCGTGTCCTTTTGGAATCTCTACGTGTCGGTGTCGCTCTGGGAAGGCTTTTCTTCGATTCGATCTACCGGGAGGTACAAATCCCTTCTCCTTTTCATTTTCTCATGTATATAGGTCTATTTTGAACCCATAGGAATGACCCCCATGGTTGTATCTCCATTTGTGTCCATTTCGTGTCCATTTGGAGGTCATAGGAGTGTCCTTTGTGTTGTGGTTGTGTCCATGTGGGAAAATCCCAAATTTGGACACACTATGTGTTGTTGTTATGTATGAATGAATTATTACATGTTTAATCTCATATTTTTGTATTGGAGATGTGTTCTATAGTGTCTCATATATATATATTAGTGTAGAGAGTGAGTTCTTGATATATTATGTTATATACTTGTGTTCTTTTGTCTCAAACTACCTAAATCCGTCATGATTTTTATCCACGTTTTTAATTTCAGCCCTAACTTAGAAATGTCATAACTTCTAGCTCAAAGCTCGGTTTAATCTCCCCTTTTTTTAAAAGAAGCGTATTGAAGTTAGCTTTCCAAAAACATGTATTAATAGGCCTAATTCTTTCTGTAACTTTCTGGAGAATTATTTGAGTGTCAGCTGTACGAAAGACAAACGCGTTCTCGGTTTTTTCGCGATTTCGGGAGTTTTCGGAAACGAAAACGCGATCCGTTTGAAGTTTCGAAAAGCTAACACATAGATCTATAACATACTTTAATCATAGATTTCAATTCATGCTGAGATGGTACAGTATTGATTATTAGTAGGAGTTACTATTCGACATATGCATTTTGTGCACCCTTGTGTGTAATATAATGTTCTATTTGATTTTAACCCATGTTAATGTATATACATTATGTAATTAAATAGAGAATGCAAGCACGAGTAAATGTTTAAATAAATGATGTATGAGGTGTAAGTATCTTATCTAATGTAAGCATGTATAAGTATGACTTGTAATGAATACGTAGGTTCCATAGTATGTAATGTATGGTGCATATAGTAGTGCAAGAGAATAAATGAATGATGAATGAATGCAAGCATGAATGTAATGTAATAATAGATGTAATGTATACAATATACAAGTTAATGAGATGTAATATTCTATGTTAACACAAATCCTATATTACCTCATGTACCCCTTACACTATGTTGACACTATCACACTTGACACTTTGTTCACTTACACTTTGACATTCTTTGATATGTATACACTATGTATGCCCATTTAACCCTCACTTGCCCCTTTGCCATGTTCATATACACACACATAGCCTCTTAAATAAGTATTTATGAATATAGTTAACTTAGCTATGTATGTATATTATATATATGTTAGTATATTGTGTTGTAATATATAAGTTTATATAACCATTTGAAATGCCATGATTATAGACCTAATGTTGAATACCAATATATACATGTGTATATATGTGTAGACATATATAGCTTAAAGTAATAGATTACCTAGTGTATATCCAATGTGAATTCTTGCCTATTTGAGTATTGAATAATTGCATGCTATATAGAGTTGGGGGTATGTTGGCTTGTATAGCCTTGTATTGATGTGTGCTTGCTAGGATAGTCTTGGTTAGGCCTAGTAAGACTTGCTGGGTTAGGACATGACCTAGTTTGACCTAGTTTGACTAGTGCAGTTGACCAGAGTTGACCAAGGGTTGACTTTGGCCTAGTTTGACCTAGATTAATATAGAATGCATTGTAGTGCTTTATATTACCCTTCTGGACATGTTGTGACTTGTGCTGTTCTAATTAGGAGCCAGACACCTCTCATCGGACAGTATCTTTACCTTGGACATTCAGATATCAGGCGAGTACATTCTCTGATCATTTCATATCCTGTTAGAATTATTTTCCTGCTTTAGATTACTATACTTGATGTTGTCACGTTGGTAACACGGATTAGTACTATATGGATCCTTTCTTGAGATGTTATCCCCTCAGGGAGCATCGTATACTACATGTTCTGTGCGTTTCACTTACATGGTGTATCACTATGCTTCACGGTTCTTCGATCACTTGTGACATGTACTCTCATGATCACAGAGTCTTCCCAGAATCACCCATTTATGGACATTCCCAGAATCACCCTATTGTGGGCATTTCCAGAATCAACCATTTATGGGCTATCCATGTATCACCCCTTGTGGGCTTTTGTATGGAATCATAACATAACCTGGTTGGATCCTTGTGTATTGATTGGGGGTACGGGGGAGTAGAAGTAAACATGTGAATAATATTCAAGTAGTGCAGTTCCCAGAATCACTCCATAGTATAGTTCCCAGAATCTCCTATGCCATTCACATGTTTATATTGTACTCTGACTCACTAGCCACTGTTAGCTCTCTACTTATAGTAGATATTTCTATTACAGTTTTCTTTCTCTGTTTACATACTGTATTTTCTTCAGATCCTGTATCTTACTTTACTGTATGATTATATTTTCTAACCTGCTATGATCTGTTGAGATGTACTGTGCTCGCTCCAGTCCTGACTGGACCTGTTGATAAATTTTACAGATAGCCTGGAGGTTGCCTGCTAGCCTAGAGAAGACAGTAGAGGTTGCATAGATAGCTAGGGTTTTTGCTTATAGTTTATTTTCAGTCATCTTGAGTTGTATTTATGGATTACTGTATTTGGGTTTTGAGATGTATTCTGAGTTTGTATCTTAGACACTTAGACTTCTATCTGTTGTATCTCTTTTCGATTTCATGTTTTATCTATCTTCCTTTATGCTCTACCTTAGATGTGATTGAGTTTACATTCTGCTATGTCACCCCCATTCGGGGAGTATAAACTGTTTAGTCTTATACTGTTAGATGCATTGATACCTAGGACATCGTTCTACCGCCGACACTGCGGCGTAGGCTGGGCGTTGTTACGTTCTCGTGCCCTAACTCTAGGGTGCGGGTCGTGACAATCCGAACTTCGAAATTTTTCTAATCTCATTATTCCTAAAATCATATCCTAGCTTCTAAGGTGGGTAGACTGTAAGCTTTCAAAAATTTTAGATATACCAGGATTACCGATTGATTAGAATAATTTTCATTAGGATAATAACTAGTGCCCTATGTTGTCCCACTTTCCACTTAGATCATTTTGTGCCCCCGGCCGTGTCATTAATATTCGGAGCACGAGACCAACTGTTACATTCCAACAAATTTCATATACAAGATCTAGACAGTCCACCTTCATCTAGGTACATCATGTCCCACTCAAACACGTCCCCTTGTACTCTATTTTTATGGTACGACTTTTAGGTCAAAAGGACTAGCTATAACCCTTACCATAACACCGGTATGCTTTCCGACTTCTATTAGAGCCTCAGCCTTGACTCAATTCATTCGACCCAATATATGGTTGTGACCTACTCAAAATCTACTATGCACATGCCACTAGGTGCCACCCAATTGAGGCCTCATGTGCTACTTAAACACAAAAGTCACCGAAGGTGCATTTTTGGGCTTATAAACTTTCTTACTGTCTACATCATTGGATACGATCTACCGCTTTGGGAGCTTCATATTCGCCCTCGATTATTTTTTTCCTATCTCCCCGCCCTTCATATTTCGGGGTGATGAGTGATCGTGCTGCCTAGAATTCATCAGAAATTCTTAAATTATAGTATAATATTGCTTGATTATTGAAATAATTGGTTGTTTGTAAATATGAGAGATTATAGATACCATATGTCCTAGATATTTTAGTAGAATTATTAGTCACTAGTTAGAGGGTTCTAAGATTTTAGTGACCGTGTTTTGAGGAGTAGTGTGACCAAAGGTGGGTAGAATGTCCTCGACGATTCGTAGTTACGAAATGGCTAGCAGGAGGATACAACTATTTTCGAGGAATTAAAAATTTAAGGAGATTAAGGTTCAGGTAGACATCTTGTTGAATCTTAAGGAATAGATATGGATTAGAATTTCGAGGACAAAATTATTTTTAAGGTGGATAGATTTGTAGCTCCCCTTCCCGAATTTTTTTTAAATATTTTAATATTATTTATTTTATTGATTATCAAAAGAAATATGTGTATATATAAATATATTTTATAAATATGTGTATGGGTATGCATATATAGCATATATTATATATGTGGGTATGTGTATATATATAAATAGATATTATGCAGACATGATTTGTTGGCTTTAGCTTTTGCCGGGGGTATATTCATTTTCATTGAAGCTCATGTTCATGAATTGAATCTGTGCTCTAAAAGACCTATATTCTTCCTATCGACAATTATTCTTTCACATTCTAATTACACTTCTCTGCTAATGGAGGAACCATTTAGAATTACTGAACAAGATTTACTCAACAGCAGGTTAAAATACATTCAACTTCAATACTAAAATTTGGATTTGGTATGATGTAAATGGCTGCTTATTTGTCAAAAAGAAACGAAACAGAGAGCAACTTGAAAACCTTATGCAATAAGTCATTTAGCCAAATCAGCAGATGTGATATGTGCTATTGCACAATATAAAGATTGATTGAGTGACTGTTAGTATTATTAATGCTAATACATTACTGGGGTCCCATCATTAGGTCAGCCTAGTTCCTCCATATTGGTGGCTTGTTAACTAAAATACACATGTAAAACATATAAATTGGTGTAAGTGAGAGCTGTATAGAATGTAAATTGTTATGACAAATTTGTAAGCTTAACAGGCTTCGGGATGGAGGCAGTACAATGTAGAACAATAGGAACCGGCTCACGTCCAAAGCCCAAACCGTGAGTTTCTCCCCTCACAGCCCAAAAGGGCCGACCCCATGAAACGAAAACTGAAATTTGCTCAGCCTGTTCGAGCAAACAGAAGAGCCCCACCCGATCAAATAGCATATATACGAACTGATCGAGAAACCGAAAGAGTGATTACTCGAAACATCAAAACCCTAAACGAACCCAGCGCCTCCACCACGCGCCACCCTTCCACGAACCTGGCGGCCACCCCAGCGCTCACAGCGTCGTGCGCGCACGCGCGCACAAGCAGGACTGGGCAGCAACAGCGGCGAACTGGAATGCAAGTTTGCGACGACTTTCCCGCCACCACGCTTTGCCGTTTCCCGAGCCGCTTGCGCTGGTATGTAGCCCATATATACCCCTTAGAATCCCTTCACGTAGGTTTAGTTTTCATGCGCTAGATTTCCCGATAAATCGACTCAAAGTCGGGTGAAAATCCGTTCAAAAATAGAGCATATAGCAGTGCAATCATCCATGTTTGGAGGTCGTTTTTCGATCGATCTAATGTCATATGAGAAATTCTAATTGAACACGTTTTTAGACAACATATAGGGGATCAGAAACTATTTCGTAGTTCTGAATTTCATAAACCATGTACAGTTTAAACCATTCTTGAAAATTCGGAAAAACCTGTTTTCAAAACAGTAGAAAACTTGTAAAATTCATCCACACGACGTGCGTCCCGCCATTTTGGGCGACCTGGTCGCGAACTGAAAGCATCGAAAGGTGCGTAACAGCTTCGTGGTCGTGTGGGCTTTGACAAAATTCAAATTGGTCGCGTGTGCACGACGAATTTGATGCGTATCCGTCGGAATCGCCCCGTATCCGTATAATGCAAATTCAGTCATAACTTTGTGTACGCTCGTCAGATCGAGATGAAACTTGTGCCAGCAGGACCGTATCATTTTTCTGGTCCTGTATGCCAAGTTTGGTCTAATTCTGAGACAGTAGAATCGGAACGCCGTTTTACGGGCCCCACGGCCCGACTCAACGGGCGATTTTGTGCACGGCCCGTCGAAATCCAACTTTGGACATACGGTTGGGTTCGTATCAGAATACCGGATCCGTAGACATGTAGTTTGACGACTTTAGAGACCGTTGACTCTGGCACGCTTTTCGGCACAAAGCGGGTCCAACGGCGGACATCGTTTTTGCCCAAAATTACCGTTTTTCCCCTGTATCCAGAATTGGACTTAAGGACAGGCAATTCTAGCTAATTTGACTATTTTGAAAACATTGGTACTGTTTATTTCAGCATTCGAAAACTTCTGCATGTGTTGACTGATTGTGGCTCATTGAGTGGTATAATATTATTGGTTTCTCCAGCTAAGGACCTCAGGCAAGTGCACTTTCTGATTGCTTTCCGATTCATAGTAGTCTTTTTATTTCATGTCTATACATATATCTTGCTGCTTGTCGACACGCTCGTCACACGGAATAGTCGGGAGGGGAAATATCTTAGTAGACATGTGGACTACCCAGAACTATCCTCCGTGTCTAATCGTGAATGATAGCAGCTGCACACGACACGTACAGTGAGCCATATTTACCCCCTAGCCGTTCACATGTTGAAAATGATATTTCACACAACATAGGTAGATGTCTTTTATTTTTCTTTTACTTCTCTATCGTGCTATGTCATCAGTTATCTTCCAGTTTTTATCTCTCATATGTTATTTTCTTGTCTTGTTAATTCTATTGTGTTTTCACATTGTCGTCGGTTTGTGTACTTGTTCTATTCCTGACTGGAAACCAACATTTTTCAGGTTTAGCCGCGATCACTCTTAGCATTGGAAAGACTTGGGTATGCTGAGGTCAACCTAGAAATAGATAGCAGTTGCATCAATTTCATTAATTGTAAAACCTTGTATTTTCTTTAAATATAAATCTTGTAAATATTGTAATAAATTTAGAAATGTGAATGAGCAATAAATGTTGTATTTTTGAGCATTTATTTCTTGCGGGCTTGACAGCGTTCTACCGTCGATTCTGTGGCGTAGGCTGGCTTGGACACGTCTCGTATCCAAAAAAGCGGGTGCGAGTCGTGACACTACCTTTTGACCACCTATACAGATGATTCCGCCTCCGTAGGCTGAGTTTGTAATGAGTGACGTGCCTGACGGTATATTGACGCTAAGATTCAGGCCTAACGGTGTCACAAAAAATTTGTGTTTGACGACAAAATCCGCTAAAATAAAGCTATGCGTGGCACCTGAATCAAACAGTACACGAGCATGTTTGTTATTAAAATATAGTATACCTGTCATAATTGTGTCAGATACGAACGCTTCGTCCCGGGTCATGGTGTAGATACGGCCCTGGGCATTGGGGCGATGGTCTTAGCCATTTTGTGGCGTGGTCTGTAGAGCCCGAGGTGCTTGGCTTCGATTTTATTGGTGTTACTGGGGCGTTGGTTCGGCTTGGCTTCCGGGCAGTTCTTTGTGACGTGGTCTGTTCGATCGCACCCGAAGCACGTTCCACTCTTCAATCGGCATTCATTGATCACGTACCCCTCCTTGTGGCAGTAATTACAGAATACTTGATTCCTCCCCTGGTTGCTACCTCCATTTCTTTGATTTGGACGCTTATGCTCATTGTTGCCTCCTGCATTACTTAGCATTTGTTATTAAAATAAACAACACCGGTAGTGGCAGAAGGATACTGAGGCACTACGCGAAGGGCGTGGCTGAGTGACTCACCCATTGTTTGATACTCAGGCACAGTCACGTGGGCAAAAATTGAAGGCCTCAGGCCCACTTCGAATCTCCGTGCTCGACTCGCCGCCGTCGGCAGGTAGACACTGTAGGAACGATATAGTAAAGCGTAATACTCTAGAGGGGGGGTGAATAGAGTTGGCAGCGGAATAATGCTAAATAAAAAATGTTAGCAACACAATCACAGTATATAATCACAATTGAAATAATGTAAAGACAGAGTTCAGAAAGCAAACGCAAAGACAGCGATGTATACTGGTATCCCTCTGTTGAGGACTAATCCAGTCGGTAAAACTCTTGCTACCAGTTGAATCTACTATAGGAAAAATCGCAAGTTTTCTTACGAAGTCCTTGCAACTTCTACAACGCGAGCTTTGATACGAAGAACTCGTCCAACTTCAAATGTGAAGAGGTATTCTTCAATCAAGCCTTCTGATTACAATCTCTCAGAAACTTCTAGACCGTACCGCACTGGCAAATCGACTAGAGGATTGTAACTGGCTTGGGATCTGAAAATGAAAGCTCTAGAAAACTCTTTGGAAGGCAGAAAGCTTTTTAGATAGAGAGAAGATTGAAAGTGAATGAGTGAATTGAAATGATCGAAATCCATCTCTATTTATAGGAATTCCAAAGGGAGAACTCTGTCAGAATTCGGGCAGAATTCGGGCAGAACTCGATGAGCAAATCTCGGTCAAATCCGCAACTGCAGGAGGACCAAGTTCCAGAGAATTTCAAAAATCAAACGGCCACCAACCGAACTCTGGCCGAACTCTGGCCGAACTCTGGCCGAGTTCTGTCAGGGTTAGGTTAGGGTTTTTAAAACAGATTTTTGGTGATTTTTGAAAACCTTTTTGAAAACCTTTTTGTAAATATTTTGATAGGTCATTTTAAAAATATTTTGAACTATTTGGGAGTAGCCTATTTGCCAGTATGACTCGGTGTACAACGTATTCCTAGACTCAAATAAAATGAAAAATTACATTGCATAGGAAGTACAGACTCAAGTAGGCAAACAGATCTTCAGTCTTGAACGGAGTGAATATCCAATCTTGCTTATGTCCAAGGAGCTGAGATGTCCCAACAAGCTTCATATATCCAGACAGAGTTTTGATCAATTATTAAAATCAGGTTGACGATGACCAATGGGCCAACAATCTCCCCCATTTTGATAATTGACAAACTATGAATGATATAACATTAAGCTAGTTCAAGCTTGTTCAAAAATATCAAAAAGTAGAAATTGTTCATAACCTGTATTTAACTCAAAAAAAATGTTAGATCATTTTTAATTTTCTCCCCCTTTGTCACTTAGCAAAATAATTGCACAGGAGAAGGCTCCCCCGCATTAAATGCAGAAGGCTCCCCCGCAATCAATGCATAAGTAACAAATAGCGAGAAAATAAAAGAAATATAATATAAGAATTAGAGATATAGCATCACAGGAATGTAAAGTGTCTATAAAATATCATCACAGGCATGTAGTGCTTCAAAACATAAAAGAAATCTCAGGCATGCTATTTCACAGGCAGTTTAAAATGGAGAAGCAGTATAAAGAGATAGTGCTTAAACAAAATGCTGAAATAAACTGAGATGTCATAAATGAAACATCAAAAACATGTCCATGAAGATAAAAAAATACTGATAGCAAACTACAAAGTACTGATAAAAAGTAAATGATAAAAACTTGGAATGTCGGAGCATTTCCAAGTATACAATAGAATATCACTAATAATCAAATCAGATCTCATCATCACTATCCTCATCAATATCATCAGCAGCATGGCCAGCATGACCGAAAGTACCAGCACCAGAAGTACCAGCGCCAGTAGGATGAGTAGGGGCGCCAGCATAGAACTCACCAACGTAATCTCGAGGTGCACGATACCAGTCATAGGCGTTACCTGGCTGGAAGTAGGCATGAACAGCCTCATCCTCACAGCGGTAACCCGAAAAAGCTGGATCACGAGGGATGGAAGCAGCAGAGTGACCAGTCTGGGCAAATCGCAGATCGGCCAAGGAGTTTGCCATCGCCTGGTAACGGGTGACATCGCGGAACTCTCGCTCGCGAGCCATGTCCGTCATCGAGACGTGCAAAGCTGATAAATGCTGATGTATGCCCTCAAAAGTTATGGCATACGGCTGATGTGGTGAAGATGGTGCAGTAGGAGGAGCAAGAGGTGGAGCTGAAGCAGTCCGGCTGCGACGAGAAAGCTGGAGTAACTTGGGCTCAGAGTCCTGAGTACAAGTCGATAGATCGATCTCGAATCGCTGAAAGATACGAGGGAGAATCATCGCGTAAGAGAGATTTTGATCTCTAGCACGACAACGTCCCGTCATCTGAATGATTGTCTTAGGGGCGGAAAAAGGAATCCCCTTAAGAATATGGTACAATGGCGGACAGCTCAAGCGAAGTCACATCATCCTTGGAAGTGGATTTTGGAAGAAGAGTAGAGTAGATGATGCGATGCAATTCATAGTTAAACAAGTTCAGGTTGTTAGTCTTGAACTTTCCAGAACGTACTCTGTCAGGTGCACAAAGTTCCGTTTTAAAACTCGTGAGTGTAGTGCCTTCGGGGAAATCGAATTTCGTGATATCAACTAGCGGTTCACCTTCATTGGGAATACCAAGAATCTCCGCTAGAAGGACATCATTGAAGTCAATGTCTATGCCTCCGACACGTGTGCTCACGTCAAAAGTGTTAACTACGAGATTGCAATAGAACAATCTAATGGCATTAGTAGCTATTGGGAAGCACAGTTTAACAAGTAAGTGTAACCCTAATGCCTCAAATAAGTGACGATGATCAGGGAATATCGTCCATTTAACCGGAGTGCCGCTACATATGGAACGGGTGGAAAAGTCACCGTACCATAATAAAGCTTGATCGAGGGTTTGAAAGAAGAACCCATCGAAAGCGCCGTCGCTCTTTTGGACCGGCGAAAACAAGGAATCCGTGTGAGGATTCGAAGAGGACCCTTCCTCACTAGGAGTGGTCTTCTTCCTCTTTGACGGATTAAATCTAGGTGCCATTGAAATAAAAAAGCACTAATATGAAAGGTGGAGAGAGAGGGAGTTATACCTCACGAAAATTGGATATGTTGTAGAGAAGAACGATCTCCGCACGATTCCAAATTTTGGAAGGATTTCACCAAGTAGATAGGAAGCAATGGGTTGGTGAATACCTAGGGTTTAGAGGAGTTTCGGGCGTCTGGAGCTGCTGTTTGAAAGTTTGGAACCAATGAAAGAGAAGAAGCTCTCGGGTTCTGTATATATACATATACACCCTCAACCGAACTCGGGCCGAATTCGGTCAGAGCTCTGGCCGAAATCGCCTAGGGTTCTTTCAAAGTTGATTTTTGCTACTTCTTTTTCATTGACTCGTTGCAAATATTTAATTCAAAGATTAGTTATTTTAGTCTTCAAATAACATAATTAATAATATTTTATGAATTAAATGTCGTTACACAGCGACTGTCTCAGATTAGCTGTAGGAGTACTGTCCCAGCTGGCGGAGGTTCACCGGGGAACTCTTAAGTACCGCTTCGCTTCAACCGTAGTTGTGGTGACAGACAGACTCTTTATTAGCTTGTCTCTAACACAATTTTTGCATAATGATATATAATCATAAAATAAAATCAATTAATATTATTGACGTCCAAAATTCCTAATTCTCGACGTAAATAATTGAAACGATCTTCCGCTAGAGGTTTAGTGAAGATGTCAGCTAATTGATTTTCAGTATCTATGTACACAAGGTTTATATCTCCATTTTGATGATGATCTCTAAGAAAATGATGTCTAATCTCGATATGTTTAGTACGAGAATGACATACAGGATTCTTAGTCAAATTAATGGTGCTCGTGTTATCACAGAAAATGGGAATATTTGTGAAAAATAAATCAAAGTCTTCTAGGGTTTGTTTCATCCACAAAATCTGAGCGCAACAACGTCCTGCGGCGATATACTCAGCCTCTGTTGTTGATAAGGCTACAGAATTTTGCTTTTTACTAAACCAAGAGACTAGAGCCTTGCCTAAGAAATGACATGTACTGCTAGTACTTTTTCTATCAACCTTGCATCCCGCAAAATCTGCATCCGAATAACCAATAAGGTCAAAGGATTTAGTTTTGGGATACCACAAGCCGACAGAAGAAGTGCCCTTAAGGTATCGGAAGATACGCTTAACTGCGGTTAGATGTGATTCCTTTGGGTTAGCTTAAAAACGTGCACACAGGCAAACACTAAACATTATATCTGGACGACTAGCAGTTAAGTAAAGTAAACTACCAATCATACCTCGATACTTACGTGTGTCGACTGGCTTGCCTTGTTCGTCAGAATCAAGCTTTGTTGAAGTTGCCATCGGAGTGCCAATAGGTTTGACATTGTCCAGATCGAACTTCTTTAGCAAATCTTTTGTGTACTTGGCTTGATTAATGAACGTCCCATTGTCGGTTTGTTTGATTTGCAATCCGAGAAAGAACTTCAGCTCTCCCATCATGCTCATCTCAAACTCATTCTGCATACACTTAGAAAATTCTTGACAAAGAGATTCATCAGTGGATCCAAATATGATATCATCAACATAGATTTGAATTAAAAGCAGCTTGCCATTAAAAGATTTAATAAATAGTGTAGTGTCAATCTTTCCTTTTGAAAAACCGTTGTCAAGTAGAAAAGAGCTTAGACGGTCATACCAAGCACGAGGGGCTTGTTTCAAACCATATAAGGCTTTCTTCAACTTGAAAACATGGTCAGAATTTTTGAAATCCGTGAAACCCAGAGGTTGTGCTACAAAAACTTCTTCTTTTATAAAGCCATTTAGAAAAGCACTTTTTACATCCATTTGAAAAAGTTTGAAATCATGAAAACATGCAAATGCACATAACATTCGAATGGATTCTAATCTCGCAACTGGGGCATAAGTCTCATCGTAGTCGATACCCTCTTCTTGATTGTATCCTTGAGCTACGAGTCGAGCCTTGTTACGAGTTACTAAACCATCCTCATTCAGTTTGTTTCGGAATACCCAACGGGTGCCAATGACCGGATGATCAATAGGCTTGGGAACAAGTTCCCAAACTTGATTCCGTTCGAATTGGTTCAATTCCTCTTGCATGACATCTATCCAGAAACTATCACTACATGCTTCATCAATAGATTTAGGTTCTAGCTGTGAAATAAATGCAACACTAGAAACAATATCTCTACTGGATGATCGAGTACTTACTCCTTTGGTAATGTCACCAATTACCAAATCTTGTGGATGATCAGCTGTAAATTTTAACCTTTTTGGTAGACTCTGTAGGTAGCTGGTTCCTGGATCTCCTCTAGGGGTTCAGCTAGTGCAGAGCTTGGTTCAGGTTCAGCTGATGTCGAACTTGATGTAGGCAGATCTTCATCACTATCATCGAGAGACATTTGGTTCATTTATCAAAAGTGACGTTGATTGATTCTTTGATGATCATGGTACGTTTGTTGAAGACTCTGTACCCTTTGCTCTTTGCCGCATAACCTAGAAATATACCTTCATAGGCCTTTTCGTCAAACTTTCCCAAGTTGTCTTTAGTATTAAGAATAAAGCACTTACAGCCAAATATCTTAAAGTATGAAACTGAAGGAATTCTATCAAACCATAACTCAAATGGAGTCTTCTTCGATTTGGGTCGAATTAGAACTCTATTGAGCACAAAGCAAGCTGTATTGACAGCTTCAGCCCAGAAGTATTTGGGTAGGCTAAATTGATTTAACATCACTCTGGCCATTTCGGTTAGAGTTCTGTTCTTACGTTCCACAACTCTATTTTGTTGTGGAGTTCTAGGGCAGGAGAACTCGTGTATGAAACCGTGTGTGTCACAAAATTGCTCGAAATCAGCATTCTCGAATTCGCCTCCATGATCGCTTCTAATTCGAGTGATCATGTAACCTTTTTCATTTTGTACTTTCTTGCAAAAGGCGACAAATTCGGATAATACGTCATTCTTGCGTGTCAAGAAATATACCCACGTGTATCTAGAAAAATCATCTACAATAACAAATGCATATAATTTACCTCCGAGGCTAGCAACTCTGCTAGGACCGAATAAATCCATGTGTAGCAATTGTAGAGGTCTAGTAGGACATATTGCGTTTACAGACTTGAATGTGGATCTGGTAGCCTTGTTCTTTTCACATTGGCTGCATACCGAATCCTTCTTGAATGTTATGTCTGGTAAACCGCGTACTATCTTCTTTGTGGATAATCTTGAAATTGTATCCATGTTTGCATGACCGAGTCTCATGTGCCATAGATGACTCTCATCACTTTTGGCCATTAAGCATCTACCTGAAATGTTAGCTTCTTCCAACAGATAGAAAATATATATATTGTCTTCCCTGATTCCTTCAAAGATAGTACTACCAGTTGAGCTATCAACTATAGTACATTTGTCTTTGCCAAAGTTGATACCATAACCATGATCAGCTAGATGACTTATGCTGAGCAGATTATATTTCAACTCGGTAACCAGACAGACATCTTTAATAACTGGATAGGGAGACTTACCAACATCACCGATACCAATAATATACCCTTTCAAATTATTACCGAAGGAAACATAACCTTCCTTCTTTTTCTTCGACAGTGTTGCAAATAGGGTAGCGTCACCGGTCATATGCCGTAAGCAACCGCTATCGAGGATCCATTTGCTTCTAGCATGTGAAGGGTGTTCCACCTACAAAACAGTTTGCAGATGAAACCTTTGGTACCCATTTCTTGTAGGGTCCTAAATTGTTAGCTTTAGGTATCCAAGCATAAACATTTAAATCTACAAGCTTTCTCATCCTACATGCAGATGATATATGACCAATGAGGCCACAATAATGACATTGTGCATGTCGAGTGTTGAAAGCTGAGTGGTGTGCATGGTTGGTAGGTTTGGGTTTTCTAGTATAGAAGAATGCATACCTATGATCATGTTTGGGCTTAACCTTTTGGGGTAAAGGTTTTGTATGGTTTGGTCTGACAGTGTTTGGCTTGGGAATGTTCCGAATTCTCGGTAAGTGACACATGTTAGGATAGGAAGCAGCAGGCTCAGGCTGTTTTCCTAACCTAATTTCCAACCTTTTGGAAGTGTCATATAACTTAGTATAATCAGAAGTGAGTGATTCCATTCTGATTTGTGCAGATTGAAGACTTTTCTTTTCTCTAGAAAGATCTTCTCTCAATTGGTCTATAATCTTGTCTTTCTCTTCGGATGACTGTTTAGTCTCGTGTAATAAGAGCTTTATAGAGGAAAGCTCACCAGACTCACTAACATTAGCTCTAACCTCAGCTAGTAGGTCGGTAAGTCTTCCTATTTATCCTTTGTACTCTTTGAGTACCTTCTTAGCGGTCTGATATTTACTACGCAGTTTCCTGTAGTCAAGCATCAGGTCACTGAAGGCATCTCCTAATTGCTCAAAGGTGAAGTCATCATATGTTTCTACAGGTTCAGTAGGTACCTGATCGATTGCCATGAAGCAGATGTTTGCAGCGTCCTCTGAATGTTCATCTTCTGAGTCGCTAGCTTCACTCTCATGCCATATGCTGGTGTTAGCATATTTCCGAGACGTTGATCTTTTCAGGTTGCCTTTTTCATACCTGTTGTTCTTCTTGCTCGATGATGAGTTGATGGGACAGTCCTTCTTCATATGTCCCTTCTTCTTGCAGCCATAGCAGACCGCATCTTCTTGGTACCAGTTGTTGCTGTTGTTCTCTTTGACTCTCTTCTCATGTCTCATGAATCTTTTGAACTTCCTTGCTAGGAGAGCTTGATCTTCAGCGTCAGATCCATTGCTGTCTGAGTCATCTTCAGCAGCTTTTCTGTGCTGAGCTTTGAGGGCGATAGTCTTCTCCTTTGGTGCAGGTTCTTCAAAATCTTGTAGCTCCAGTTCATGAGTGAGTAGTTTACCCATGAGTACTTCAAGTGACATTGTAGTGAGGTCGTTTCCTTCAATGATAGCTGTAGCCTTCGGAATCCAGTTCTTGGTGAGAGCTCGCAGGAGTTTGTGAATCTTTTCGTGGTTACTGTAATCTTTGCCTAAGGAGGACAAAGGGTTTACAATATCCAAGAACCTCTCGAACATTTGTGTGACTGTTTCATTTGGCTTCATTTTGAACGCCTCGTACTCTTGAGTAAGTCGGCTGACTTTTGACTCCTTGACTTGAGTCGTGCCTTCATGTGTAACTTCGAGAAGCTTCCACACACCATTTGCCGTTGTGCATGTAGATACCCTGTTAAATTCTGTTCTGTCTAAGGCACAAAAAGAGCATTAATGGCACGTGCGTCAAGACTGGCCTTTTTCTTTTCTTCCTCTGTATAACTGCTTTGGGGTTTTCCAACCAAAACTCCCTCGACATTTATACGAGGTGGCTTCTGATAGCCATCAAGAACAATAGTCCATAAGTCAAAATCAAGAGATTTTAAGAAGAAACTCATCCGTGTTTTCCAATAAGTGTAGTTAGTACCATCAAACAGAGGGGGTCTGTTTGTGGCCTGACCTTCACTTGTGAATTTCATAGTAGCCATGTGATGTGCTGTGATCTAATAAATAATGAATAAATAATAGCACTGTTACCTCGCTTTACCTGTAACACCCGCTCTGATACCAATTGTAGGAATGATATAGTAAAGCGTAATACTCTAGAGGGGGGGTGAATAGAGTTGGCAGCGGAATAATGCTAAATAAAAAATGTTAGCAACACAATCACAGTATATAATCACAATTGAAATAATGTAAAGGCAGAGTTCAGAAAGCAAACACAAAGACAGCGATGTATACTGGTATCCCTCTGTTGAGGACTAATCTAGTCGGTAGAACTCTTGCTACCAGTTGAATCTACTATAGGAAAAACCGCAAGTTTTCTTACGAAGTCCTTGCAACTTCTACAACGCGAGCTTTGATACGAAGAACTCGTCCAACTTCAAATGTGAAGAGGTATTCTTCAATCAAGCCTTCTGATTACAATCTCTCAGAAACTTTTAGACCGTACCGCACTGGCAAATCGACTAGAGGATTGTAACTGGCTTGGGATCTGAAAATGAAAGCTCTAGAAAACTCTTTGGAAGACAGAAAGCTTTTTAGATAGAGAGAAGATTGAAAGTGAATGAGTGAATTGAAATGATCGAAATCCATCTCTATTTATAGGAATTCCAAAGGGAGAACTCTGTCAGAATTCGGGCAGAATTCGGGCAGAACTCGATGAGCAAATCTCGGTCAAATCCGCAACTGCAGGAGGACCAAGTTCCAGAGAATTTCAAAAATCAAACGGCCACCAACCGAACTCTGGCCGAACTCTGGCCGAGTTCAGTCAGGGTTAGGTTAGGGTTTTTAAAACAGATTTTTGGTGATTTTTGAAAACCTTTTTGAAAACCTTTTTGTAAACATTTTGATAGGTCATTTAAAAATCTTCATCGTCGCCTTCGGAATTGGGATAATTCCATCTGGTACTTGTTGTGGAGGAAAATCTCCAAATTGAAGAGAAACCATATTGGTTGTAACCGTATGGTCATCATTGGTTAAGGCAATGGCACCACCATTTATCAGCTCTTGGATTTTCTTCTTCAAAACATAGCAAGCACTGGTAAGATGATTAATGTATCTATGATAGTTACAATATTTGGGATTGTCAGTCAGATTCACCTCATTGGGCCTCTTTGGCTCCAGAATCTGGAGTTTGCCACTCTTCACCAGACATTGGAATATCCCTGGGATATTACTTTCGTCAAAAGAGTATTCTTCTTTTGACCTGGAAGATTCCTGATTATTCGGTGTCATTTTATTCTTGGAAAGATTGACCATAAGAGTGTCTTTTCCTTTCATATTACGATTGTCAAAATTATTACCAGGATTACTTTTCTTTCCTTTATCCTCAGAGGCGAAAATCATCCCATGTTCACGAGCCAACCTACCATTGGTCTCGGCGGAAACTGCTGCTATGATAAACGAAGCCCAATCTGTGAATTAGGAACCCGTGAAGACAGCGATAGATGGTCGCAGATTCATCTTACATGTATCAATCAGCGCTGAATCTGGCATACCAGGGGGCATCTTTAGAGTCGCCTGTCGAAACGTTCAATGAACGTCCGAGTATCTTCTTTCTCATTTTGCTTGATTTCTATTAAGGATGACATGTTCATGTCCATACCTTCTTCATAGAAACGGGAGAGAAACATTGCCTTAAATTCGTCAAAAGACGAAATGTAATTGTCGGGTAAACTACGATACCAGTCGTAAGCTGAACCCGTCAAGCATCCAATGAATACTCTAGTGAGAAGAGCATCATTTTTCTGCAAATGTACAGTCATAATATCAAAGTAATTGATATACTGACTAGGAGAAGCCTTTCCATCAAACAGTACCATTGACTGTGGCTTGAATTTTGGTGGAAACGGTACATCATTCTAATGAGGAGGATAAGGTTGCTTAATCCCTAACCTCTGGAGTTGATCCTTTTGCTTCAAACTGTGCTTTGAGCTCACGCACTGCTTGAATGACTTCACTGGTTTGTGGAAGCATATTTGATTAAAAAGTTGTCGGTTGTACCATAATCCCGACCGGAGATGGTACATCTTCTGGAATGATGGGTTCTGGAGATGCAGAATTTTGGTTAACAGCAGGCTCTTGGATATTCAAAGGTATAACAATCCCTTGGCTATCTTGAGTTGGTGCTGCTGTCTGAACCGAAGTTACAATTGCTGGTTGAGCAGTTTGTTGAGCCGTTATTATCTGGTGCATGCTTTGCATCATGTTAAGCATGTCTTTCAATGATTGCTCAACAGCAGTGAGACGTTGTTCTGTATTAACAGATGACGTCTCTGGTTCATCTCCAATAGCATAGGATTCAACCTCTCTTGAAGATGCAGAAGGATTAGTATAGGAGTATGAATCAACACTATCAGTTTCGGACTCAAGAGATTGAGTACCCCCAGCTTCAGAATCAGAAGTCTGCAATTGTATTTGTCTTCTTGATCGAGTATTCTGATATACTCCTTCAAAAGAATCAAGAAGTCTGTTGAATTGTTGTTGACCTTGGGTTTGGGACGTATTCCGTCTAGGACGTCGTCCTCTGTTGGTGTGAGATGCCATGTTGACTGACGCATATGACAACTCATCAGCTTGTTGTTGGGGTGCATTAAAATTCAATCGATCAAAAACTGACCGTCTGGAAGCCGAGCAACAACATTTGATCACAATCTGGTGACACTCACAGTGATAATTTTCTTGGAGAACGTCACGGGAGATTGTCTATTTTTTACGCTTTTGCATTAGGAATTCACGTAAATCAGAAGGAGTAGAGGGAGTAGTCTTCTTTATTACATTTGGGGTAGCAAAACGTTTAGTCCCTTGTGTATAAAGAAGATTACTGGCTGCATTCGCAGAACCAAACTATACATTTCTACGCATTTGGAGTTGTGTACGCAAATCTTGAGATTTTTGAGCACGAAGGACTCCATTTTCATTGCGTATGATTTGTAGGTTTGGTACTTTGCGTAGAGCAGTATAAGAAGGCTGTTGGTGTAGAACTGAAGCTTTACCAACAACATCTTTACGCTGTATGCATTTAGGTACATTCACATTAGATGTAAAAATATCGTTGTGAATTTTATCTACACTGTCACAGACAGGAGACTTACCTTTACGCGTAGAGCGTAAAAATTGATTATCTACCACATCACAGACGGGAGATATTCCTTTACGCGAAGAGCATAATTTTTGTGTGTCTACCACGTCACAGACGGGAGACTTATTTTTACACTTAGAAGCACAAGCATTAGAGTCTGCCTCATTACAAATGGGAGACTCGTTCTTATGCACTGAGCGTAAATTTTGGTTTTTACCCACTGGGTGTAAAACCTGATTATCTTCACCATCACAGACGGGAGATAACTTGCCACACTTAGAGTGCAACGCTGAAGTAAGGACTGCCTCATTACGAATGGGAGCCCCTACGACAGGAGTGGGAAGAATTCCCTTGCCCTCAGAAGCAACAGAGAGATCAGAAGCTATTTTGGATTTAGGAATCCAAACTTTTCGTGTTTTGCGAGATTTTTGAACATTGGAGCGGCGAGAACCACCCCCAGTTCGAAGCATTTCTTCATAAGCAGTCTGGTCGAAGTGTACAACCAGAGTCTTCTTTGTCGATCCAATCGACACATCATCGTATTGAGCAATTGCCTCCTCGTCAGAGGAGAAGGTCGTCCCCAGCAGAGTCGCCATTTTTGTTTCACTTAACAAAATGCCTGGAAATCGGATTTTGAAAATAAAACGAGAAAAAGTACAAAAAGTACAAATTTGATTCTGGAAAGTATTGCTATGGAAGTCTGATCTGTAAATGATCACTTTGTTCCTTGGACCATACGATGATGATGAAGATCACTGCTAGAAGATGAAAAATTGGAGGAACTAAGTCACCAGAAAGGTATCGACGCACTTGGGTACTGATGGCGAGGCCGAATGCTTTCCTGCTTTGCTTCACTCTGTTCTAGAAGAAAAGTTGAAGAAGAATGCTCCGAAAAATCAAAGTCTCTGGGCTCTGATCTCTATGTATTCTCTCTTTTCTCCCCTCTCGTCCCTCTATATGAGAAAAATCAGTCTATTTATAGACTTGGCTTCTTGTGCGTAAAAACTCAGCAAAAGTTCCGTCTTTACGCTAACAACTGCCACCCATAACCGAAGTCATCCTCTACATACGTTGACACGTGTCCCATTATTTCAATAAAACACGTACACACGTTCTTCGAGATATGTGGCATGAAAGCCATGTAGGCAAACCATGTCCTGAATTGGAATAGGGCGTAAAAACAACCCAAATATACCCTGAGCGTAAAGTAGTAGACTAGGCGTACAATAGCCCTGATGTAGACTTCCCACGTAAAGTGGTTGTTAAATAACCTTGAGCGTAAAAGTAGCCCAAATAAACCTTACGCACACGTCAACCGTTGAGCGTAAAAACTCGTATAGTCTCCGTGCGTAAAAGAAGCCATATTATAAGCGCAAAGTGGCTCGGTCCACATACTAAACGACAAATGGGCCTCTGTGTAAAACAAATCCCTTTGATATGCCATCATTAAATCTTCATGTCAGACTTTGCATTAAATGCAAGACTTGACAGCTTTGTCCAGCGTAAAAGTGGCTAGCCTGTCTTGGGCGTAAAATCATTAGCTTTGACCCGGGCGTAAAATAATTAGCATGCTTCGGACGTAAAGTCATTAGCCATTTTTTGGTGTAAAGTGGATCGATTTGAATGGAATGATCCTTATCTTTGACTCATTCTTATGAAGTACTTTTTACGCTCCTACAAGACCCCCTTCAAAGTTTTCAAATATCTTCAAAATTTGAAACACTTTGAACAGAAGCGTAAAAGTTCAGATTTGACCAGTCAGCGTAAAATTCGGGATACTCAACAGTCATCCGCGTAAAAGTGGGGATATCCAACAGTCGGCGTAAAATCTGAAATTTGAACCGATTTGAAAATTCTCTATAGATAGGGTTTTTCGGGGAGAGAAAGAACTTTACTTTGTTTTCTTGCTCCCGTAATCTCGATCCTTCTTGAACTCTCTTCTTCCTCTTGCATTCCATTCGATGGCCCCTAAGAGGTCCGTCGCTGGCAGTGGTAAAGGGAAGAAAGCCATTGATTCGTCATCGGTAGAATATGTAAAAACTCCCGTTCGATCATCAACACTACACCGACAACCCAACCCAGCCGTAGCTCCGCCTATGAGGGGTGAAGTACTCCCTTATGGCCGTAGAAATTTAACGGAGAAGAAAAAGGTCTTTTGTTTCACGCCCACGTTATACGTGTTAGCGTAGAAACTGAGATAAACAAAATACGCCCACGTTATACGTGTTAGCGTAAAAGCTCAAAAATATGTCCACGTTTATACGTGTCAGCGTAAAACTGAAATACGCCCACATCTAATGTGCCAGCGTAAAAACTAAAATACGCCCACATCTAATGTGCCAGCGTAAATTTCCAAAATAAAAAAGACTTTGTACAAAAACAAAAGACTTTTTTAGAAAACTTTTTACTTTTCAGATCCATTTATCTGCATAAATGATATCAAATTAGATTTTCTCTAACTTGATTTCCTTTTCTTTTTGCAGTGGACTTGCAAATTCACCCTCTTGCAGAAGTCTTTGGCTCGTCAGTTGGCATGGTGGGTTCGAACTATCTGGAAGATTTATCTCATGTCCAATTTCCTCAATCGAACCCTGAATACCCTATAGAGAGGGCACAACTAATAGCAGCCCAAGGGGATAGGATGTTGCTATCCATGATGAATGGAGATTTGTTGACTTCACTAGATGCACAACAATTTGCAAAATCGGCCTTCTTGTTTGGGGACGCAATTGACTGTAAGTCCTAGACACACCCCAAGAAGGAGTCTTGGATATTCAAATTTGGGGATAAAGCCATGTATCTCCCAGATATGGACAGAGATTATCCTTTGTCAGCATTTTTCCATGCTACCCACCATCGAAAAATGCTGTGGAATTTGACTCCTAATAGTTATGGAAGACCAGGTAGAATTATTTTCAAGAGGGAGCATGCTAATGACATGGGGTATTTTGCTAGTGTTCCCAATGGTGGTGTCACTTCTATTTTTGGCCTCATGCCAGGAGCTAATCCCAGTGAAGACTCGGGTTTAATTCAACCAGTACAAACTCTGATGTTCGTCAACAAATTTATGAGGGCTGCTGTATTATATCCTCAGACAAACCCCAGGCTGCCGGGATGGTTGACTCCATTCAATTAAAACTGGATCCAGATAAGTATTTGGATGATGAAGAACTTTGAAGCAGAGCTGAAAGACATTGGTTTGTATGAGGCGATAGCTTCCACTAGTCAGGGTATTCCTTCGAACGGAAACCTATTTCTGGCCTTGATGCACTACAAAAAAGTAGGCTTTTGGGACGACACTATTAGAAACGCTAGTCAAAAACGTCCTAAACAATTAGTTTTGGGGACGACTATATTTTCTGTAACAAAAAAATACTATTATTTGGGACAAATTTAAAAATGGATCCCTTATTTGAGACTATTAAAAAATTTTGTCCCAAATAAATTATACTACCATCCCAAATAACTCGGCGGGAATCCAATATTTGGTGGCTTATTACCAAAGTTTTGGAGAAACATTTGGATCCAAATAAAAAAATACCTTCTCTTCAAAATTTTTGGATCTCAATCAAAAACACCTATTCTCTCTCCAACCCTTGTCTCCCATAAACCCCCGAAATTCCTGCTCTCTCCTCATCCATATCTTCCAAAACCCACAAATGTCCAGCTCTCTCTCTCTTCATCATCATCTACAGGCTCTCTCCTCCACATCTCCCAAAACCCCCAAATCCCTTCCTAACCCTAACCCATCCAAAACCCTAACCTTAGAAACCCTCCATCATTAAAACCCCTACAACACAATGGGAACATCGATGGTGCCAAGATGGTTGCTTATTTGTGAACATCTCACAGTTTTGAGCAGTTTTGCATCAATTTCACAAATAAGAAACTGCAACAACATTTCAACCAGGTAAGTCTATCCTTTGGTCTCTACTTTTCTTCTATGATCTCTAATGAAAAAACACGTTTTTTTTTTCCAGCATGTCTTCAAGATGGAGCAAGAGGAGTACACCAAAGAGCAAATTGATTGGAGCTACATTGAGTTTGTTGATAACCAAGATATTCTGGATCTCATTGAGAAGGTATTTCTTTCTCCACTTTAAACACATTGTGTCAGTTACTGAAGCCATCATATGCAGTTTTTGCTTTTGTGATGTACCTGTACTTATAAATAAAACATTCGCCTCGCTCTGCTGACATAAACTTATGTGCGTATACTAATATAGGAAGATACAAAACAAAGGATATTAAAGGTGATGACTAAAATTTTCCCATGCAAGTAATATAGTGTCCTGTGCAAGTTATGGTGGACATCCAAAAGATAATTTTATCATAATCATCATAGTCAGTTATATACATGAGAATTCTCAAGTATCAACACACACCAATATTTTACATGCTATCACAATATCTTTTATTAGCGACTACTTGATGTGTGTACAGGGAAAAAGGCTATAGAACTGCTATTTACTGTTAGCTATAGTAGAAAAGAAAAAGAAAAGTTCATAGTTGTTTGCCGGCATTTTTTAAGGGCTTAGTCTTCGTTTGTCAACATAGAATAGAGATATTGTTGGTAAAAAAGAAAGAAAAAGGTAACCACATTAGAATGAGTTCCGCTTCCCAGTGGTAAACTGTATGCTGGTACAAAAAAGTCTCTGTTTGAATTATAGTGTTTGTGATGAACAATGCATGCTACCACTCTGATGCATGTTCGATATCTGGTTCTCTCCAAGTGATGCATTCCTGGCTTTCTTGGAATAGCTTGTCCGTGCCAAAACTCGCTGCACTAGTATGCGGCTAATGCACACAAAAATGGGCGTAAACTTCCTTTATGACGTCCTTTTTGTGTGTTCCTAGAGGGCATTCCAAAGACCTTTGAAACCTAAAATAAAGCCAGGCTAAAAAGTTGCTAATTACTTGTATGGTACGTGTGTGTGTGTGTGTGTGTGTGTGTGTGTGTGTGTGTGTGTGTGTGTGTGTGTGTTCAATCATCACTTTAGACTCAGGGATCGCCACAACTTTGTATCTAAGACGCTCAATGTCATCAATTTGTTTGTAATCTGTATTATAATTGTTCAAATTACACATCATCTTACAGTTATCTGCAGAATTTCCTCACTGTACTCTCATAAGTGGCAGACCTATTACCTCTATTTAGATGTGCATCATGTTACTTTGTGCAGTACTTATTTATAAATTATTCATGATGATTGACTTTCACTTTTCCGTCCTTTTGAAATTTGAACCATTCCTTTCAGTGTTGCATTAGAATTTAATATGATAAATTTTTTATGTATCATTTGAACTTGTAAAGTGCAACATTTTATAAAATCTCTTGACTACTTTCCTTTTGCAGAAACCTGGTGGGATCATTGCGCTCCTTGATGAAGCATGGTATGAAAATATGCTTTTGTTTGGGAACTTAGTTTTCATTTCAAGCATATCTATATTTCTATTAATTGGTAATGTTTGTTAAAGAAAATCAATCTGAGGTGAATTTTTAGAATACAATTCTTGGATCTGACACTTACAATATTTCTCTTCTCACTGTTTGATCCTTCTTTGTTTCCAGTATGTTTCCGAAGTCAACACACGAGACCTTCTCCCAAAAGCTGTATCAGACCTTCAAAGTGCATAAGCGCTTTGTCAAACCAAAGCTTTCTCGTACTGATTTTACCATTTGCCATTACGCAGGCGAGGTTAGCCATTAATACTACTTAGCTAAACTATTATAACTAGGAGGCATGACACTCCAAACCACTTACAAGTCCTTGTTGTGTCTGTCTCAGACAATCCTACAGTAGAACACGCCAAAATCAATGTGTCTGTGTTGCCATAATATCTTCTTTGTGTCATATTCGTCTCCATGCAACATAGGTTTTTAACAAATTTTACTGATTATTCCTATTTTTTATGTGTAATTTTGTATTATTTTCAGGTGCTATATCAATCTGACCAGTTTTTGGATAAGAACAAAGACTATGTTGTGGCTGAACATCAAGAATTGTTGAGTGCTTCTAAGTGCTCATTTGTAGCAGGTCTCTTCCCTCCTACTCCTGAGGAAACATCAAAATCTTCAAAATTCTCCTCCATTGGTTCTCGTTTTAAGGTGTGCAATCCTTCCACTGTACTCAACTAAAGATTGGTTTGCCTTAACAGTTAGTTGTGCAGGGCATAGAGATTATCTTGGGGATTTTGGTAGTATATCTACCTGATTCTATGTTGATATACTGGTTGCAGTTACAACTGCAGCAATTAATGGAGACGTTGAATTCAACTGAACCTCATTATATCAGATGTGTGAAGCCAAACAACCTTTTGAAACCTGCTATATTTGAGAATGTTAATGTCATGCAACAATTACGATGTGGTGTAAGTATTTCTTAGTTTTAGGCCTTCACTGACCTTGCCAATTTTCATTGCTTCACATCTGTTCTGCGTGCCCTTACTATGATTTCCAATAGGGTGTACTTGAGGCTATCAGAATTAGTTGTGCTGGATATCCTACCCGTCGCACATTTTTTGAGTTCCTGAATCGCTTTAACATACTTACTCCAGAAGTTCTGGAAGGAAGGTGAGTTCCTCCGTTCTGCTATTAATATAGTTCTTATGATTATTACTTAGCATATGATAAATAACAGCTGTCTTTATTTTCTTTACTCGTCGAGTGAAAGTTTGTTCTATTTAATCTGTATGACATTCTCTTTAACAGCTATGATGAAAAGGTTGCATGCAAGACGATTTTGGAAAAGAACGGACTTAAGGGTTATCAGGTAATCTCATGGCCATTATTTTATTACAAAAACATTTTATACATGCTGCACTCTCCTATATGTTTTTCTGCATAGCAGTATGTGCTTTAGCGCTTCCATCAGAGAACTTTAGCTTTTATTTAATTAGCCCATTTTCATAAGCTAACAAGTTATTTATACCTCTAAGATTTGGTACATTTGATATAGCTTTAGGCTGTTTATCTTACCCTCACCTTGTTTACCAGATAGGCAAAATGAAGGTATTTCTTAGAGCTGGTCAGATGGCTGAATTAGATGCTCGAAGGGCTAAAGTACTTAGCGGTGCAGCGAAAGCTATTCAGCGCCAAATACGAACACATATTGCACGAAGACAATTTATTGCTTTAAGGAAGGCTACCATTATTGTGCAGGCAATATGGAGAGGTTCTCATACTAACATTTGCATATCTTCTTTCCTCTCTCCATTTTGTTGATCAGTGTCATCATTTTGGTATGCTTGTAGGAAGATTAGCTTGTAAACTTTATCAGAAATTGAGAAGGGAGGCTGCTGCAGTTAAAATACAAAAAAAGTCTCGTAGGTTCCTGGCTAAGAAGGCATATACTTGCCTAAGGTTGTCGGTTCTTGTCATCCAAACTGGATTGAGGGCTATGGCTGCTCGTAATGTGTTTAGATATAGGAGGCAAACTAGAGCAGCGACTATGATTCAGGTTACTTTATTGCATCAGAAAACTCCTGACATACTTTTAGATAATATATGTTTCTTATAAAATTACTTAATCTTTTCAGGCCCAGTGGAGATGTCACAGAGCTCACTCATACCATCAAAAATTAAAGAAAGCATCAATTGTCACCCAGTGTAGATGGAGAGGAAGGGTTGCCCGGAAGGAACTTAAGAAGCTTAAAATGGTCAGTAACCTCCACAAGTTTTACTTTTTAAGGGGTTTATGCTGCATCTACAGTGGATCTTTATCAATTTGAAAACATTAATGTATTTATCATCTCAAGAAAACCACATACAATTTGTCAGAGCATGTTCTAGAAACAAAATGCTAAGTTTTCAACCATTGGGCTTTTACAACCTTCTTACAACCGCCTAGGTGGCAGTTGCTAATTGGGTCCCCTCTTCCTCTCTACCCCACATGGGGAGAGGGGACACTATTGAAAACTGCCACTAGGCAGTTGTAAGTAGGTCGTAAGCTAAATAATTGTGAGCCTAGCATTGCTCTTCTAAAAAAGGCAAGGTATACAGGTGGTCGTGCATATCGGTTTATTTTCATGCCTGTGAAATTCTTTGGTATTCATTCATGTGGAAGGTCAAGTGATAAAACATAGAAAGAAGGAAATAAAAGGGAAAATAAGACAGAGAGAACAAAATGTGCCTCGTGGAGTGGGGACTAACTACCAAAGGCACATCTTATAGCAATTATGGCGATCATTACCGTAATAATGTGGAAATACTTTGCAAAACAATAACAATACCAAAAAATAGTTCTACTTAACATAATTTAACTCAAAACTGAAACTAACCTCCAAAAAGAACTGCAAATTGATTTACTGTATTGCCTGATTTAAATGATTCTAGTTACTTGTTATTCATGTCCTTCCAATTCCTTTTTAAGTTATCCTAGTCTCCTAGAAAATATTAGAAAAGGCAATCACTGATTTTTGTTAAGATATCCTTATGTACTCCTGTTTCTTTGGTCTTGAATCCTCCAAGATGCAGGTGCTAAGATTTACCATCAACGTACTTCCTGCCAAGTTGTCCCTCAGAGTTGATGTGGATACAAAATTTTAATTTGAACCGTAAGGTATTATCTGCAGAGTGAATGAAGTAAAGCAAAGAAATGAAGGAAATCTACTAACTATAATTTCACTGTTTGTGGAGACACAGATAAACACTAGTTTCAGTCATTACTATAAGATTTCCAGCTTCATAGTTCAATATCACCATTTTGAATAGCATCATGAAAAGGTTTTTGGCTCCTGCCAACCCACCTATAAAAGCTAAATCTGTAGTACAGCCCTTCATAACAGTTTGCTGCGTTCTTGTCTTGCCATTATCATCTTACCGACATCCAAGTTACTTTCTCTGCCATCAGATTACCTCCAGTACTTTTGAATTCCTTACTGTCCTTGCTAAAGGAATCTGCCTTTTACCACATGATACATCATGATCACCATCATTTTGCAAGCATTACCACCAATTTGAAATCATGTTCTCATCTAATTTGTACCTGTAATAAAATAAAGTAGGAAAATGACATTCAGTAATGTATTCCCATTATTAGTAGAATGAATAGTCCATTCAAGCCATCCCCCATAGGGATGGAAATAGAGCAAAAAGGGAGAGGGAATAGTCTAATAATTTGTTCAATCACTGAAAACTTATATGCATCTTGAAGAACTATAATAGAGAATGTTTTCTTAGAAAGTTCTAGAAGTATACTGTGCCTTTGTTAGACAACTGCTAGTGATTGCTTATGCCTCTCAAGTGAAGGAATGGCACATGATTCATCTACGTATAGCTTGATACATATTCTATCTAATATTGATTTATTTAACTTTGAAATTCTAATTTCAGATAGGATGCCTGTACTGTAGTTGAAACTTTATGACAAGTCCTTGTACAACAAATTATGAATCTCATTTTGAGGATCATTGTCGTTATTTTGGTTCAAGCAACACGGGAAACAGGCGCTCTTAAGGAAGCGAAGGATATGCTTGAAAAAATAGTGGAAGAACTTATATGGCGTTTGCAGTTAGAGAAGCGAATGAGGGTACTGTTCTTACATTTTAAATCAACATCCTTTAAGTTAGATATTGCTTGAAGTTTCAACCTTTGACTATGAGATCAAACATCAGGTTTTTCTTACCCTGCTGAAACCACTATATAATCTGTTTTTTGTATTCACATTTTGTTATTATAGACTTACTATATTTTATGAAGGTCTAAGAGGATCATACGGAGCTTGATAATTACGTAATCCATTTATCAATTTTCTGCATGTAGACGGACTTGGAGGAAGCCAAAGAGCAGGAGATGTCGAAGTTGCAAAACTCGTTGCAAGCACTGCAAACTAAGTTGAACGATGTAAGTGAAAGTTCTAATTTTGGACAAGTTACAAGTTAATTACAATGTGAAGCTTTATGTATTCTCACTAAGTCACCATATATGCATTTTGTTTTAGATACTCACCAAGACAATAATGAGCAACCCTTCAGTTCCCTTCCTTTTTTGTACTTCGATAAAGGAGAGCTTTGAACTTTCTTATCATAATTTAAAAGGGTCTATAAAGGGAACATTTTCTAGGCTAGTCCAGCTGTATTTTCTATGTTGAACATATCCTGATTTAGTTGTTGTCTAAGATGCATATTGTACTTAGAACTACTATACTAACATTTTGGTTTTGTTACTTAGTTATATTAAGTAAGAAGTAAACTATAGTGTGTAATAAGAGATGAATTATGATTGAAAAATCCTCATGTCTACATGAATTTCTATGATTATCTCCACTTGTTCCAAGACGTAACTTGTGGAACTGTACCACTTTATGAATAAAGTGATCTTCATGTACATTCTTACAAGCAGATGACCATATTTCACATTTTGGATACTTTTGATAACAGAAATTGTCCTTTTTGTTTCTTCTACATGTTTAGATGATCTGAATGTGTCTTGAAATTAAGGGTTATATAATGTTGGAAACTTTGTAACGAAGTTACCGTTTACAATTTCATTATTTGTTTTTCTGAACCATACTCAAATCCCTTTTTTTGGGCAAATATATAACTGTTTGTAGCCATTATAAGTTTTGTAAGTCAAAAGAGGTCTAGAATGCACTTTTATTCTAATATGTCAAATGGCTTCTTATACTTTTTCCATGAAGCAAACAACTTAAGAAGCTAGTTCTCTCTGGTAGCATTTTTTAAAAGCTCTTGTATACTTCAAATGAATGGATCCTTCAGTCATTTCGTATTCTCTTTCTAGATTGGACAAGGCACTTATAGTAATGTTTACAAGGCGAGAGACACTTTAACAGGAAAAATTGTGGCTCTAAAGAAGGTCCGGTTTGATGATTTGGAGCCGGAAAGTGTGAAATTTATGGCACGGGAGATCCTTATACTACGTCGGTTGGATCATCCCAACGTAGTGAAATTGTTAGGTTTAGTGACATCAAGAATGTCTTGTAGTTTGTACTTAGTATTTGAATACATGGAGCATGATCTGGCTGGTCTTGCGGCAAGCCCAACGATCAAGTTTACAGAACCTCAGGTTGGCTTCTGACTATAAACTAAATTCACTTCTTTTATTGACATGGAAAAGTAAGAATAATCTAAGATGTGTTCCTTTGAACAGGTGAAATGTTATATGCATCAGTTGCTGTCAGGTCTTGAGCATTGTCACAATAGGGGTGTCTTGCATCGTGACATAAAGGGCTCAAATCTCTTACTTGATAATATTGGGATACTTAAAATTGCAGACTTTGGTTTGGCTTCTTTTTTTGATCCAAATCACAAGCAGCCGATGACGAGCTGCGTTGTTACTCTTTGGTATCGTCCACCTGAGCTTCTCTTGGGGGCCACTGATTATGGGGTTGGTGTGGACCTTTGGAGTGCAGGGTGTATCCTTGCTGAGCTTTTGGCTGGAAAGCCTATTATGTCTGGCCGGACTGAGGTAACTAATGTGACTAGATTCTTTCTCCTTTTCTTCTATGTATTATCATTGTCTCATGGAGCTGTGTTTGAGTTGAACTATTGTTGTTCCTGATTCTTTTTATATTTGTTAATATTTCTCAAGCACAACGAGGTAACCTAAAAGAAAGGTTTTTGGATGAAGGTCGGTTTATATTTGTTACCTATAGGCTGATTTCAGTTTTAGTTTAGCAGTTCAGCCTATAGGTTTTTGGATGAAGGCCAGCCTAGAGGTAACTTAAAACTGTCATTGTTGTTTTATCAACTACATGTTTAGCAGTTCTTTTTTTTAAATGTGTGACAGCCTTTTGTTTTTTATCAGTGTATCTATTAAATGTTTAGGTGTTCAAAATTTTATTGTGTTCACATTACCCATGGTCATGTATGCTGGTTCTCTTTTCTCAATTTGGCATGCCCTTTTGCATCTGTAGTTTCTCTCAAAACTATCAAATCATACTTCAGCTGAATCTTTTACTCCCATGAAGAACTTTGCCTTTATTTCTTTGTTTCCACAGGACTTGGCATTTGTTGTGGATGGTGTTGCTTTAGAAATTGTTTTGAAGAGATATAAGGAGGCTTTCACTGAATTGGCGATTCTCTCGAGGACAACCATCTGCTGTCGTGTAACTCCTTCACAGAAGGCTGCTCCAAAGAAGGCTGCAGATCGTGCGTTTGACATGCATATGCGGCTATCGACGTGATGTAAACTTTCATTTTATAAACAATGGGATATGAATTTTATGTTATGGGGGAAAGATTCGACGTGATGTAAACTTTTGTTTTATTTTGTAAACAGTTGGATATGACTTTTAAATGTTTTATAAAAATTTCTTGTCTTAATGTTGCAGCTACCATAATGCATTTGCGATTAAATAGTTCTGTGTGATTTTTGTTCTATATAAAATTTAATTGTATATTTCATATACAAATAGGAGGAGGATTAAGTTTTTGGGACGTATTTTTTGGGACAGATTTATAAACTGTCCTGCAGAATTTGTAATTTTGAAACCTTTTGGGACAGGAGTTTAACAGTCCTTTATAAGTATTTGGGACGGCAAATATCCGTCATTTAACTTTTTGCCACGCCACCCTAATAAGACCACCCATTGCTGTCCTAAAGACCGTCCCAAATAGTAGTTGGGACGGTAAACCTATTTATTATGACATTTTTTTGTTGTCCCAAAAGGTCACTTTTTTTGTAGTGATGGAAATATACATGAGTTCGACTGGAACTTTTGCCACCCCGAAAGGCAAAATGGGCCTTGCTCTTCATGAGATGCAGTTTATCTCGAAGCTGCCAATGGAGGAAGCTCCATATGAGGAATACGTTTCCTCCAACAGAGAACTGGCTGAAATCAGAGAGACTAATCCTCAGTTGATTGAGGTATATGAGGAATTGATGTGTCACTACATGGTTTGTACCACAATACATGAAAGTACATCTCATTTGGCGTACATCAACAAGTGGACGACTTATCTCTTCTTCCATAAGGATAAGATATCCAAGGAAGACAAAGAAAGGTTTCAGGAAAATAAAGCTCCGGTAATCAACATAGATTCTACAATCCCTTCTAACAAAATTAGGGATATGATGATTGCCTACAAATTCCCTAATAAATATCTGTCTACAAAGACTGGGGAATTCCCTGCCGGAACTGAAGCCTTGAGCTTCCTTAGATATGGTAGTCAGAAAATCTCTAGGAGAGCTTTGCTGGCAGGCTTTCTTTCTTTATGGCTGAGAAGATGGGTTGTGCCGGGTATTGGTACTGTTGAAAGAATTCACCGTAGCGTACTATGGCCAGCAGTACGTTTGGTTTTTAAAGTCAGGATTAACCTGTTATCAGCCATGGTGTGTCGAATAAATGCAGGTTTAAGGACCTTCGGCGAGGAGTTAATCAACAATGCTCTTCATCGGAATATTTTTCCCAGGGTAGAAATGCCCTACACTTATCTGATGGGTTGGCTGTTGCATCACAACTGCAGATTGTTGCCACCAGGCCCGGGTGATGATGCGGAGGTCTTCCTCCAAAAATTCAGCAAAGCTACATGGACCGCTACGACTGTGGCGGATACCCGGGCAGTTCTGAATTATTCTTATGGTTGGAACTTCTTCTGCACTCGGCCACAAGTTCCAACAGATTGCTTTGGCATTCAGTTTGAGGATGAAGTCGAAGGAAGAGCGGTATTGCCATCATCAGTCTTCAGATGGCTTCAATGCATCAGACCTTCTCACTTGATATATAGAAATGAAGATAATTGTGCGTTTGAACCATATCTACCCAGTAGGTTCTCTCGCCAATTTGGATATGACCAACTTCATGTTGGTAACCCCTCTACTAACTTCCGTCATTATAGAAAATTACTCGACGGTGCTAGGGGTTGGAGATATTTCAATGCTGCTCGTACTGGTGCCAAGTTTAGAGTCTCAACCGCTACTAGTACTACAGAGCTACGTATACTTCATACGTATGCTCACTTTTATGCTTCAATTCGTTCTTTTGCCCACGGCTACAATATGAGAGGTAGCCTGAGGTGGCCTAAAGAAGGAGATATTGAGGAGCAGGTCAGGGTACCAACAGACATCCCTGACGATACTGGCATTCCAGATCCATATTTGGAAGTTATCCCAACAGGAGTTGGGGAACCAGCTGCAGAACCTATCATCATTGGCAAAGGCCAAAAAAGAAAACAAAGTGCAGCCGTCATGTTTCTAGAGAAAACTCCAGAAAAGAAGAAGAAGTCTATCACAAAAGGGCCTTCCAAACCGAGAGCCCTCACTCCAGAGGATGACACTTTGATTATAGGGGATCATCTTGTCGGTTCTTCTTCAGTTCATCCAGAAGAAGGATCTTCAGCCCATCCACTAGTAGTTAGATCAGAGGCTGTAACACTGTTGTCTCCTGGACGTCTAAGCACCTTACTCCATTTATCTTTGCTAACCAAGGCACAAGTCACAGGGGGTGCTACTGCTGTATCTACTGTTGATCGAGACCGTATTCCATCAGATGAGCCAGCTCTCGACTTTGATGATGATGATTGGGATGGCGATTACGATTCATATCTTGAACATAACGCACATATTCCAGGTATCATACAAAACCTATATGGAATTATGTACCATGATTTTGTATATTAACTTATTTTGTTCATTTTGTAGATGTCATCATTGCACTAAAGCCTATGACTCCTCCTCCTCAAGAAGAAGATATCTATGAAGAAAATGAGGAATCTGAGGATGAAACTTCTTGTTCAAAAGAAGAAGACGCTGATGAAGAGGGAATTCGACAACTCGAAATGGAGCTTCAAGAAGAATACCCTCCATCATTAGAGGTACAACAAGCACAACCTAAAATGTCCTCTCCTGCTGAAGACCAGCACAAAGAAGAGACTACAATAGGCCTCACTGTAGGTGATGATAGAGCTGCTAGAGAGGAACCAGATTTGAATAAAGAAGCAGCTGTAGAAAATTTTACTACAATTGAAGCAATGGAAAATCCTGTGGAGCAAACCATTGAAGGAAATGCTGAAAGCATTCTTGAATCACCAACTGAAACTGGAGAAGCTATAATGACATCTTTTATTGTTGCTACTGATTCAGTACCAGTTTCTGACGAGCCAATGCCAGAACCTGAACCGGCTCCCGCAATTGTCACCACATCCACCGATATTACCGCTACCAAAACTCCAGAAACGGCTGGAGTAACAAATATTGAAAACATTGCTCCCGAAGCTCTTGGGAATCAATTGGCTGTGGCAGTAGTAACAACAACAATTCCATCTCATCCTGTTGTTACACCAATGATATCTGTTGGTGTTGGAGATATAATCCCTGAAGCTCCTAGGGATCAATTGGCTATGACAGCAGTAATAGCAACGTCCTCGTCTCAACCGGCTGTCATACCAACAACATCTGTTTTTGGTCTCCAAAGAAGAGATCTACTAGATATTGCTGCCACAACAAGCTCCAGCATAGAGATGAATCTCCTAGTTGAGATTCATACTGAGACCTTTTACCAAACTCTAGCAACCCTAATAAAAATGGTCCTGAATAAGGGCCTCAGTTACGAGATTTTGAAGGCAGCGATGGCTCTGACTATTAAGAATGTTGCTATATTCGATGATGCTGGGAGAGCTGCAGTATTGGAGAAAATTGTAGAAGACCTTGAACAGCCAATCAATGAATACCTCAAGCTATCAAGGAAGACTGTTGAAAGTCTCATCCAGGAAGAATATGACGCCTTAACGGCTGATTATCTTGCTCGGGAGACTATATATAATGAAGCTCTTCATGAACATAGTCTGGAAGTTGCCAAAGAGAAAGCTTTTTTGGCTGGAATAAAGCCCGCACTGCATGGTCACAGAGTAGGTTACGATGCTTTGAACATAGATATTCAGAATAAAAATAATAAGATCCGTGAAGTTGAAACTGAATTAGCTCGCTTGAAGGCTAAAAGAGAAAAGATGATCGATGCTCGAAATCTGCACCTCACTCAGAGCTCCATTTTAGAAGAACAAGCCTTCGGGGCTGAATCAACTATCAGAACCCTTGATGAAGCCAAGGATCATCTGATAATCAGTTTCGCTGGACTTTCTCGTATTTGTACCCCTGAAGCTCGACGTGCTGAAGCTACTAAAAAGGTTGTGAGTTCTCGTGACAAGCGACTGGAAGAACTACAGAAGTTGCTTCAAGATGTTTCTACTCCACCTTAGAAGAACTCCTTGTCATCTTTTATCTCATTCATTTTTGTAATGTTTTCACAAGGAATGAATGAAATATTTATTTTGTGATCCCCATAGGTATGAGGCAGAAAATACTTATCAGCGGTTATATGAACATGACAAGTCTTTTAAACTCAATAGTTTGTATCTATCCAGAGGTAATATGGACATAATAGATAATCAAATCTTACTTTCTGTTTTAGAGTATGCAATACTGTCAGAGGTAATATGGACATGATAGTATATAAGAACTCAAAGAAAAGTAGATTAATATCTATACAGAGGTTGAAGGAACATAATAGATAGAAAAAGCAAGTAGATTTAACATTTATTCAGAGGTCTTGAGAACATGATAAATAATAAATCCAGTTTTTTAATCAACTGGTAAGATAGAAGATCAAAATTTCTCTCCGAAGAGACAAGTAATCAGCTTAACCAAACCTTGGTAGCTGGGGATTAAGAGGACAAATATATGTCAATATTAATGAAAGAATGAATGAACCAACATGGCCTAAGGATGATTCTCAAATGGCTCGGATTCATCATCAATTTGAACCATGTAAGCTGAAAATATTTGCTCAGATTCATCATAATAGTCTCCTTTAACACACGAGGAGTGAGAAATATCGGATTCAATGAATTGGACTTCTTCTGAATCTGATGATTGTGAAGAGCTAGAAGAGAATTCCTCTTGTATATCGTCATTAAACATGTAGGACGGATCATATCCCAATCCATGACGAGTTTTCTGGTAAAATGGATCACCACATAATGGTAGTCGTCTACCTTTGCCTTGATTGAGACCTTGCATAGTCTTTAAATCATATCCCATGTTCTGGATAATTTTGAGAGATTGTTGACTATATCTGTCAATTCGGATTCTTCCTTTATCTTTATCCCTCAAATCATCTGTCTGAACAACAGGGATATTTCTAGCCAGGCCAAACACAATTTGGCGCTTATTTTTCTTATTAGACGGAACCACGAAATAAGATTCTTTGTGACGTCTATAAGTTACACAAGCTTGCGATGAAGCGGCTACAGGAAGAAGATAGGGAAAAGATGTTAGAAACCTTTGAAAATAAGGTCCAACATCGACATGAGGAGGAAAAGAATTTTCCTTATTGTCAATGTATAAGGTTTCCTCTGTGTCTATGTTGTCTTTATATTGATGACTTTGATTATCAGAAGATAAAGTCATTCTTTCAATAAACTTGACAGCCATATACTCGAAAAGGAAATCTTCATTGATATCAAAAAGTACAGAATGATCAATATTTACATCATTTACAATTTGACTGCTACGCTTTAGATTAATCACTAGTGGATTATCATCCGTCTTCTGCGTAGATTTGCCAAGATTGACAATCAGAGGAGGTTCTGGATCTTTCGTACGAAATGTACGCCCTTTGACTTTGATCACAAGAGGTTGAACATGGCTTTTAACAGGAACATTTACTGATTCCTCAGATGAACCTTGAGTTCTTCCTTTAACCTTGATCATCAAAGGTTGATTGTTGACAGATTGGGGTTGGATTCGCCCTTTGACTTTGATATTCAAAGGTTGCTCTTCTGGCGGATCTTCGTTAATAGACTGATCTTTAGCAGATGATTGATCTTCAGCCATCTCTGATATCTCTTTCACATGCTCTTGTTTGTAGAGCCTTGAATCCGAAAAATAGGCTTCAACACCTTTGAAAGGATTGATATCAGCAAACTCAGTCTTCACAACCCCTTGGGGATCCACATACTTGAAGCATTGGTGGAGAGTCGAAGGCACGATGTTATGCTCATGTAACCATGGTCTTCCAAGAAGAATATTGTAGGATACGTCTGAGTTAATAACATAAAATGTTGCCATAGTTCGAAGATCACCAATCTGAATCTTCAGACGAATCTTCCCCAGTAGTTTGCTCTTTCCAGAGTTGAAACCAACTATTGTGGTACTAGTGTAAGTCAGATCACTAGCAGGAATCCTCAATGGTCTTAGCATACTTTGAAGAATTATGCTAATGGAAGACCCAGGATCAATGTAAATTCTGTCAACTTCAATGGATTCGATATACCCAGTGTAACACAAAGGCCTATCATGCTTGTTATGCTTCAACAACATATCTTCTTGTGTGAAGGTGATGTTGGGAATTGCTTCCATCACACTATGACATTGCGGGCATGATATTGGTATATTGTCAGGAGTCTTGAGTTGAGCTAAGCAGGAATCAGCTTGCAGTAAAGCTTCACTCAAAGTTTCGTGGCTTTCTCTAGAAAGGCGAAGCAACTCGAAAATAGATAATCTAGCCTGAGTATTAGCTAACTGGGCTAAAATATCAAATTTATAGGGTTTTATCACCACCCCCTGACTGGAAGTAGACTTCAACGGGACATCGAAGCGTACCGCTTTCTGTTTTCCCTTTTCAACCACAGCAGGAGCAAGAGACGGTTGAGTTGATGGTATTTCAACATTCTCAACTTCCTTGGAGGATCCCTCATAATCTTTGTGGTACTCTTTTCCAGATCTTGTACCAGCAAAAGTTTCTTTTTCAGACTCAGAAGAAGGAAGTACCATATTGCAGGATTTAATCTTCCTTTCCTTAGCCTTCTTCTTGTGAGGATTGTTATGAGGAACCTCAGAACCTAATCCAACAGTAGATTTTTGAATTTGAATTTGTTAAGGAAGTCGTATCCCTTTATCATAATTCAATCCTTCTGCCTTTTGAAAATCATAATCCATCTTTTTCATGAGAAGGATAGAGTGTTGACTGTACAAGTGAATAGGCAGTGGACTTTCAACAGAAGAAATCCCTGTAACTACGGAAGGAATAACCGTCTCTGTAGCTACGGGAGGAAAAGGATTCGGGATACGAGGAAAAATCCATGTAGGAGCCTTTTCATAAGCAGCGAAGACTTGTTGTGCCCTGTATCAGGGAACACTATTCATGGCTAGCCACTGCTGATGAGTAAGCTTGAGCTTGGTTGGAGGAGCTAGACTTGGAGGACATATGTTTAATCCTCTTAGTCTATCTTCCAAAGGACTACCATCCCATAGATGATCCAAATCATCAGGATCTGAAATAACATGAGAAATAATGTTGCAGGTTTTGACTTTCTTACCTTTCTTAGATTTTAAAGTTTTACCTTCATCTTCCATTTCAGGTATTAAGTCAGGATGTACCCACATAATTTCTCCATTCTTTAATGTAAGAGACAACAATCCTTCATTTTCTTCCCTGGCAG
Source organism: Iris pallida (assembly GCA_029216955.1). NCBI lineage: Eukaryota > Viridiplantae > Streptophyta > Magnoliopsida > Asparagales > Iridaceae > Iris > Iris pallida. The sequence continues at coordinate 9,259,807 of JANAVB010017200.1, forward strand.
GCGGGATATTCAAAATCTTCTTCGTCACCTTCGGAATTGGGACAATTCCATCTGGTACTTTTGTGGAGGAAAATCTCCAAATTGAAGAGAAACCATATTGGTTGTAACCGTGTGGTCATCATTGGTTAAGGCAATGGCACTACCATTTATCAGCTCTTGGATTTTCTTCTTCAAAACATAGCAAGCACTGGTAGGATGATTAATGTATCTATGATAGATACAATATTTAGGATTGTCAGTTAGATTCACCTCATTGGGCCTCTTTGGCTCCGGAATTTGGAGTTTGCCACTCTTCACCAGACTAAGGATTCGGGATACGAGGAAAAATCTATGTAGGAGCCTTTTCATAAGCAGCGAAGACTTGTTGTGCCCTGTATCAGGGAACACTATTCATGGCTAGCCACTGCTGATGAGTAAGCTTGAGGTTGGTAGGAGGAGCTAGACTTGGAGGACATATGTTCAATCCTCTTAGTCTATCTTCCAAAGGAGTACCATCCCATAGATGATCCAAATCATCAGGATCTGGAATAATATGAGAAATCATGTTACAGGTTTTGACTTTCTTACCTTTCTTAGATTTTGAAGTTTTACCTTCATCTTCCATTTCAGGTATTAAGTCAGGATGTACCCACATAATTTCTCCATTCTTTAATGTAAGAGGCAACAATCCTTCATTTTCTTTCCTGGCAGGCGGGATATTCAAAATCTTCATCGTCGCCTTCGGAATTGGGATAATTCCATCTGGTACTTGTTGTGGAGGAAAATCTCCAAATTGAAGAGAAACCATATTGGTTGTAACCGTATGGTCATCATTGGTTAAGGCAATGGCACCACCATTTATCAGCTCTTGGATTTTCTTCTTCAAAACATAGCAAGCACTGGTAGGATGATTAATGTATCTATGATAGTTACAATATTTGGGATTGTCAGTCAGATTCACCTCATTGGGCCTCTTTGGCTCCAGAATCTGGAGTTTGCCACTCTTCACCAGACATTGGAATATCCCTGGGATATTACTTTCGTCAAAAGAGTATTCTTCTTTTGACCTGGAAGATTCCTGATTATTCGGTGTCATTTTATTCTTGGAAAGATTGACCATAAGAGTGTCTTTTCCTTTCATATTACGATTGTCGAAATTATTACCAGGATTACTTTTCTTTCCTTTATCCTCAGAGGCGAAAATCATCCCATGTTCACGAGCCAACCTACCATTGGTCTCGGCGGAAACTGCTGCTATGATAAACGAAGCCCAATCTGTGAATTAGGAACCCGTGAAGACAGCGATAGATGGTCGCAGATTCATCTTACATGTATCAATCAGCGCTGAATCTGGCATACCAGGGGGCATCTTTAGAGTCGCCTGTCGAAACGTTCAATGAACGTCCGAGTATCTTCTTTCTCATTTTGCTTGATTTCTATTAAGGATGACATGTTCATGTCCATACCTTCTTCATAGAAACGGGAGAGAAACATTGCCTTAAATTCGTCAAAAGACGAAATGTAATTGTCGGGTAAACTACGATACCAGTCGTAAGCTGAACCCGTCAAGCATCCAATGAATACTCTAGTGAGAAGAGCATCATTTTTCTGCAAATGTACAGTCATAATATCAAAGTAATTGATATACTGACTAGGAGAAGCCTTTCCATCAAACAGTACCATTGACTGTGGCTTGAATTTTGGTGGAAACGGTACATCATTCTAATGAGGAGGATAAGGTTGCTTAATCCCTAACCTCTGGAGTTGATCCTTTTGCTTCAAACTGTGCTTTGAGCTCACGCACTGCTTGAATGACTTCACTGGTTTGTGGAAGCATATTTGATTAAAAAGTTGTCGGTTGTACCATAATCCCGACCGGAGATGGTACATCTTCTGGAATGATGGGTTCTGGAGATGCAGAATTTTGGTTAACAGCAGGCTCTTGGATATTCAAAGGTATAACAATCCCTTGGCTATCTTGAGTTGGTGCTGCTGTCTGAACCGAAGTTACAATTGCTGGTTGAGCAGTTTGTTGAGCCGTTATTATCTGGTGCATGCTTTGCATCATGTTAAGCATGTCTTTCAATGATTGCTCAACAGCAGTGAGACGTTGTTCTGTATTAACAGATGACGTCTCTGGTTCATCTCCAATAGCATAGGATTCAACCTCTCTTGAAGATGCAGAAGGATTAGTATAGGAGTATGAATCAACACTATCAGTTTCGGACTCAAGAGATTGAGTACCCCCAGCTTCAGAATCAGAAGTCTGCAATTGTATTTGTCTTCTTGATCGAGTATTCTGATATACTCCTTCAAAAGAATCAAGAAGTCTGTTGAATTGTTGTTGACCTTGGGTTTGGGACGTATTCCGTCTAGGACGTCGTCCTCTGTTGGTGTGAGATGCCATGTTGACTGACGCATATGACAACTCATCAGCTTGTTGTTGGGGTGCATTAAAATTCAATCGATCAAAAACTGACCGTCTGGAAGCCGAGCAACAACATTTGATCACAATCTGGTGACACTCACAGTGATAATTTTCTTGGAGAACGTCACGGGAGATTGTCTATTTTTTACTCTTTTGCATTAGGAATTCACGTAAATCAGAAGGAGTAGAGGGAGTAGTCTTCTTTATTACATTTGGGGTAGCAAAACGTTTAGTCCCTTGTGTATAAAGAAGATTACTGGCTGCATTCGCAGAACCAAACTATACATTTCTACGCATTTGGAGTTGTGTACGCAAATCTTGAGATTTTTGAGCACGAAGGACTCCATTTTCATTGCGTATGATTTGTAGGTTTGGTACTTTGCGTAGAGCAGTATAAGAAGGCTGTTGGTGTAGAACTGAAGCTTTACCAACAACATCTTTACGCTGTATGCATTTAGGTACATTCACATTAGATGTAAAAATATCGTTGTGAATTTTATCTACACTGTCACAGACAGGAGACTTACCTTTACGCGTAGAGCGTAAAAATTGATTATCTACCACATCACAGACGGGAGATATTCCTTTACGCGAAGAGCATAATTTTTGTGTGTCTACCACGTCACAGACGGGAGACTTATTTTTACACTTAGAAGCACAAGCATTAGAGTCTGCCTCATTACAAATGGGAGACTCGTTCTTATGCACTGAGCGTAAATTTTGGTTTTTACCCACTGGGTGTAAAACCTGATTATCTTTACCATCACAGACGGGAGATAACTTGCCACACTTAGAGTGCAACGCTGAAGTAAGGACTGCCTCATTACGAATGGGAGCCCCTACGACAGGAGTGGGAAGAATTCCCTTGCCCTCAGAAGCAACAGAGAGATCAGAAGCTATTTTGGATTTAGGAATCCAAACTTTTCGTGTTTTGCGAGATTTTTGAACATTGGAGCGGCGAGAACCACCCCCAGTTCGAAGCATTTCTTCATAAGCAGTCTGGTCGAAGTGTACAACCAGAGTCTTCTTTGTCGATCCAATCGACACATCATCGTATTGAGCAATTGCCTCCTCGTCAGAGGAGAAGGTCGTCCCCAGCAGAGTCGCCATTTTTGTTTCACTTAACAAAATGCCTGGAAATCGGATTTTGAAAATAAAACGAGAAAAAGTACAAAAAGTACAAATTTGATTCTGGAAAGTATTGCTATGGAAGTCTGATCTGTAAATGATCACTTTGTTCCTTGGACCATACGATGATGATGAAGATCACTGCTAGAAGATAAACAATTGGAAGAACTAAGTCACCAGAAAGGTATCGACGCACTTGGGCACTGATGGCGAGGCCGAATGCTTTCCTGCTTTGCTTCACTCTGTTCTGGAAGAAAAGTTGAAGAAGAATGCTCCGAAAAATCAAAGTCTCTGGGCTGTGATCTCTATGTATTCTCTCCTTTCTCCCCTCTCGTCCCTCTATATGAGAAAAAATCAGTCTATTTATAGACTTGGCTTCTTGTGCGTAAAAACTCAGCGAAAGTTCCGTCTTTACGCTAACAACTGCCACCCATAACCGAAGTCATCCTCTACATACGTTGACACGTGTCCCATCATTTCAATAAGAATAGGATGCACGTACACACATTCTTCGAGATATGTGGCATGAAAGCCATGTAGGCAAACCACGTCCTGAATTGGAATAGGGCGTAAAAACAACCTAAATATACCCTGAGTGTAAACTAGTAGACTAGGCGTACAATAGCCCTGATGTAGACTTTCCGCGTAAAGTGGTTGTTAAATAACCTTCAGCGTAAAAGTAGCCCAAATAAACCTTACGCACACGTCAACCGTTGAGCGTAAAAACTCGTATAGTCTCCGTGCGTAAAAGAAGCCACATTATGAGCGTAAAGTGGCTCGGTCCACATACTAAACGACAAATGGGCCTCTGTGTAAAATAAATCCCTTTGATTTCTGTGATATATGCCATCATTAAATCTTCATGTCAGACTTTGCATTAAATACAAGACTTGACAGCTTTGTCCAGCGTAAAAGTGGCTAGCCTGTCATGGGCGTAAAATTATTAGCTTTGACCCGGGCGTAAAATGATTAGCCTGCTTCGGACGTAAATTGATTAGCCGCTCTTTGGCGTAAAGTGGATCGATTTGAATGGAATGATTCTTATCTTTGACTCATTCTTATGAAGTACTTTTTACGCTCCTACAAGTACTGGTTGTAGAGTTCCCATTGGTCACGACTGTTTGTACCAACTATCGTAGCGTGTCAAGTTGCTCTTGCTGCATCTTGAACTGTGCTTCGAACCGGGCTTCAAATTGGGTCTATCGCCTTTCGGACTGCAGGTACAGCTTCTCGCTTTCTTGTTGGAATGCTCTGGCCTGCCTCTGCTGCATTTCGAGCATATGCAGCATCCGCTCCATAGGATTGCCGGAAGGTCCGACTTCCTTAGGCATCCTCCCCGTTGGGTTGACAGAAGGCTCGGCTTCGGAGCCCGAGGTCTTGCAACTCCTGGGAAAAGGAAAACTCTCGTTAGTTTCAGAAAATGTCTTGGAATCAGCGTATGGAACAATTCAACTGATTGACACGAGGTCAACGGTTTGAGACTAGAGACTTGAGACTGGAGGTCAAAGATGTAAAGCCGTGCTCTGATACCATTATGTCACGCCCCGATTCCTAAGAATTGATAGTCATTCCCCGAGCGTGATGCCGTATGAATCTAGGTTGCGATCGCATAACGCATAGTCATAAGGTAATTCGAAATACGTCAACTATGAGAGAGCGCAGACAAATAGAACAACATATTGAGACAGAGAAACTTTATATTTTATTGATAATATACATCATTTACAGACTCTATTACAATCGTGCTGCGTGGGCTTTACAACATGACTCGATTACAAAAGGAGTGCCGATGAGATAGCCGTTTCATACATACATCCCCCATTTACAATAAAAGTATTCCAGCTATTTGGATGCGAGGGATGCCGAGACATGTTCCTTGGACTTGCGGAGAGTCTTCAAAAGTTCAGCGGCGGGGTCTGTAGAAGCATGAAAAATACAAGACTACGTACCCCACATGAAGAAGAATACTATGCGCCCACATAACCGAAGGGAGGCTATGCGCCCACATGATCAAAGAGGGGCTATACATCCACATTATTTTCATGCAGATCAAACATGCACCCAAGTGTGGACGCATAAAATTGCTCCCATACTATGCGCCCAAGACAGTAGATCCCTACGACTCAGTCAACAACTACGATCAGTCGTGCATCGAAGCATGTGGCCACGTCAGTCTCCACGAGCAATCGTGCATCGAAGCATGCGGCCACGTCAACCCCACGATCATGCAGCCTTCATTCGCCTATACCTTATGCGCCCAAAGGAAGTCTATGCACCCACATGGAAAATTAGTGTATTTCCCCTGTGGGCGCATAATATCCGTTTCAGTGCAAAATAACTATAAATAGGGATCTCATACCTCTTCAAAAACACATAGGGAGAGCATTTCAAGAGCTAAATTGCTGTCCGTCTTGCCAGTGAGACGAGAGTTAGCAATTTTCTTAGGTTTTCTTCCACTTTTGTAAATCAGAGTGTCAACGCAGTAAAGGAGCAACTGCCGCTCGATCTCCATCGTCCCATTCTCCAGAATTCTTTTTGTACTTGGGGATCCTCAGTGCAGGATCTCTCTGGCGTACTCGATTTCTGGTGCCTTGCGCTAATAAAAAAAGACAACATTTCTTCTTTTTTTTGTGTGTCCATAAAAATGGTGACTCTGCTGGGGACTACCTTTTCCTCTAACGAGAAGGTGGTGACGCAATCCGATACCGATAAAGTGGGGAGCACTCAGAAGATGTTGATCGTGAAGTTCGATCAGCAGGCGTTCGAAGAGATGCTCTTGAGGGACGGCTCTACTTCCTCAAAATCAGTGAAGCGAAAGTCTCGCAGGACTTGGCTTCCGAAGGCTTGCGCTGCATATCCTGCCAGTGTCATAGAAGATATGCAACTGAAGGGGAACTCCGTCGTGGGGGCGCATAACCCTTCCATAAGAGCTCCCAATGCGAAGAAGGCGCATACCGTTTCGGGCTCTACTAGCCAGCGACTTCCCTCTTGTGCAATCAACAACAGAGTGTTCAACTCTCGAAATTTGGCAAAGAAAAATACTACGATGCCAAGTATCGAAGTATTCGACGCTCTGGGCAAACTCAACGAGGCTCGCAAACGAAGAAGGCAAAACTGGGAGAAAATATCGCTATTTTCCAAAGCATACGCCCAGAGCTATGCGTCCAAGGCAGTATGTGGGCGCATAACTCTGGCCAGAGGACTTCTGTCTTTGATAGGCTATACGCCCAGGGCCATGCGTCCAAGCTCTGATGACCCATTCTATGCGCCCACATCCAGGAGGGCCAGGCATGCTACCAGGACTTCAGGAAAGCATGCGCCCAAGGGCATGCTCCAGGGTCTATGTGCCCACAGCAAAAAGACAGACCCTACCGCGTATAGCACGGGGCTGTCTTCAAGGTCATCACGCAACTTAGGTGTGGGGGTTGCCCCTGCACATGAACTAAGTCCGGATGTGCCAACTCCCCTTACAAACCCATATGCAAAGCTCGGCGATGCATGTGATATGGGTTTTAAGGCAAAACTCTTTTACATCGATTTATGCGACATTATAAATCATAAGCGTAAAGCGAGGAAGGATACTGCACTTTATGGCGTACATCCATGCACCAGTATTGTCATCAACTGTTGCTGCTCCCAAGCAACGAAGGTGCCTCCAAGGTAGTCCGTGTTTCGACGACTGCAGCACTCTGACGATGAAAGCCGCTATGTGTTTCATCCAACATGGCTTCATAGGGTCCTCCTTACGGGAGCCCCAGTCAAAGAAGGTGGACCACTAACCCAACTTTTTCTCTCAGTTCTGCGAACAGAAGAAGAAGAAGTCTGCCAACAAACAGCCAGTGAGCTGTTACATCTGAAGGAGTCTATATGGGTACTCGGTCAAGGACGAGATTTCGTATAGATAATCAGGACTCCCAAGCTGGGGGTGCTGATCCTTTAGCTGGGGGTAGTATTCCCTCAGAATCTGAAGCAGACGACCTTCATACCGGGGGTAGCCTTCCAGATGACGAAGGTAGCCTTCCAGATGATGATGATCTCTTCGAGTCTGATGGTGACTATCTACCTCTCCTGCCTGAAGACGAGGGTCTTTTCAACTCAGAGACAGACAATATCAGCACCAGTTGTACTATCTCCTCTATTCATCCTTGTATGTTATTTGCATATATGGCGGATGGAGAAAGAGACCTGAAAAAGCCAATGATCAGACCAACAAGCGGATTGAGAGTCTTGAAACGACATTTGCCAAGATCACTGATATGCTTACCAGGATCATGGCAGTCCAAACTGCTGGGGCTGTTCCTCTACCTCAACCGAACGTCTCAGCACACGCTAGTCCGGCTCATAGCAATAACCCTCCTTCACTACAAAAGGAGTATCATTCCATTGTACCTCCTCCAAATCTCGTAAATGCTAGGGATGGTCCTTCGCCAACGACTCTTGACAACCGTACAACAGCCGTTTCTCAATATCTGCTCAATCAGCAGGATGCAATTGATTCTCTTGTTGCCCATTTTGATACCATCTCACACAAAGACGAGCTTCAGAAGATGGAGATATCTCAACCTTATCCTTCTAAATGGGAGAATACTACTTGTCCTCCTAACTATAAGCCATTGATATTAAATTCATTTGACGGGATGACTTTTCCTCGCCAACACATGACATACTTCAACACGCAGACTCTGTACTTACCAAGGGACGATCCGTTCTTGTCAAAGCTATTTTTCAGCACCTTGCAGGGGGTAGCTTTTGAATGGTTCTGCAGTCTGCCTGACGGTTGCATTAATTCTTTTAAAGACTTGGAGAGGTTATTCCTCAACAGGTTTTATGAGAGTGGCATGCATGTTAGTATGTCCACCCTCATCGAGACCAAGCAAAGGAGGAATGAGTCTCTTATTGCTTTCATCGAACGCTTCAGGCGACTAGCATTGAAGATCGACACTTCCAAGGGAGCTTCCAATTCTCAGGGCGCTCCTGACAAATCCAAGGAGACTTTCTCCTTTAACGAAGATGATGTTATTACCATTTTTCACACATTGATGAAGGGTAATAAACTGATATTGCCTCTACCACGACGTCCTGCGGAGGCGAACCAACTCAACGATTCCAAGTACTGTCTTTATCATAAGTACATGCACCATCCTACCAAGGATTGCATCATCCTGAAGAAGAAGATACAACAACTTATCGACAATCAAGTTATCAACCTCGAAGCTGAAGACAAGGTCGTATCTTCTGATATGATCTCTCTTCAATTTGATGACTTTCCTCCTACAGAAGTCCCAGACGGCGTAGTCCCATTCCCCAAGGCAGAAATGGAAGTCGTCAACCGACCGCCAGCTCGCGACTCAACATCAACGTTGGTGCCACTCATGATATAACATAGTGAGATCATGTGGGTCCATCCAGACCTTGTGCAAGAAATGACACAAGGGGTGGTGTCTTCCAAAGCAAAGAGGGGCAAGAAATACAAATCATGCCATATGGTGTCTTCTCCTATTTACGAAGTTATATCTAGCAAGACGCGATCCGGAAAGACTTACCTACGGACTTATGACCCCGCACAAGAAGATGTAATGCCTTCTCAAGCTCCTACTGCCCCCACAAGTTCAGAAGTTGGTCCATCTAAGTCCTCAACTACCGACAAAACTAAGCAGAAGGAGACGCGATTTGATAAGTCTCTGAAGGCACCAACTCCTGAAGGTATGGATCGGCCTTACAACTTTGACTTACTGGCACAGCTGGCTAATACACCTGCCAGGTTGTCTTTGTTCGATCTACTGTGACTCTCTAAAGAGACGTAGAAAGCTTTAAGTGAGGCATTACTACATGCTGACTCTTATCTCGCTGAAGTCAAAGCTCCTGCTGATGATCTCGTCTCCGGTCCTCACTGTCATAGCACTATGGAAGTAATATCCAACATCACCTTTTCACAAGAGGACATGCTACTAAAAAACAATCATTCACTACTAAAATATGCTATATTAGCGACGGAATAAAATTATGTCGCTAGATATGTAATATAGCGACTCCTTTCTATAGACATCGCAAAACGTCGCTGAATAATGATGTTCAGCGACATTAAATAGATTACGTCGCTGAATAGCGACGTTCAGCGACATATTATTAAAATATGTCGCCATATATTAAAATATTTGCGACGTTTAGCGACGTAGACTGTTGACGTCGCTAACTTTTTTTACTTAGGGCACGCTGTTTCCTTTTTCTCCCTCACTCAAAAATTATTTAGCTTTGTTGGTATTTTCATTGAGTACATGTATGATATTTACTTGGACATGTATGTTTGTGATATCTGCGACGGGGATGACAAATATACCTAAGCTGGGTTATAAACGATGATCTGATATGCAAAGGAGGTGCTGCCCAATTTTTAAAAAAAATATGTTTGGTATTTTTGTGATGATGTGTGTCTGTGTAAACACAGACACACAGCATAACAAAAATACCAAACATATTAAATTTTTTTTCATAATATCTGCGACGTATAGCGACGTATCCAGACGTCGCTAATTAGCGCCGTCACGTCGCTATCCGTCGCAATCCGTCGCTCAGTAGCTGACGTGGCTGAGAGTTGACGTTGCTAATTTGGTCGCTGTACGTCGCTAAACTGCTGACGTGGCAGGCATGCCATGTCATCACATAAAAATAAATAACGTCGCTATGTAGTCGCACTACGTCGCTAATTTGGCGACGTTCAAATTCGTCGCCCTCTGTCGCTAATTTTGCGACGACCCAGCGACATTGGGCTGACGTCGCAAACAGCGACGGAGGGCGACAAATTTGTCATCTGCGACTAGCTTTTTTGCGACCTTCATCTTTCGTCGCTAAATTCGTCGCTAATTACGTTTAGCGACGTATTTTTTTAATTAGCGACGTATCTTGACGTCGCTAATTTGCCTTATTTTAGTAGTGATTATGATAGACCTCTGTACTATACAGGATATATCGGGGCGATTAAGGTGGATCGGATGCATATCGATCCAGGCTCCTCCCTCAGCATCATCCCTAGAAATTTACTCCAAATTCTAGGGATCCCTCTACACAAGCTGTCTGCAACCAATACAACTATCATGGCTTTCAATGCTGGAAGAAGCCACCCGCTGGACAAGATCCATCTCAAGTGCCAAATTGGTGATCTCCGAACAGATGTTTCTTGCTTTGTAATCGACGCCAATGTGTCCTACATTGTCCTGTTAGGACGTCCATGGATACACGAGAACATGATCGTTCCTTCTACCCTTAACCAGTGCTTCAAGTACGTCAACGGTGATGGCATCATGAAGATGGAGTTTGTCGATGTCGATCCTTTTAAGGGTATTAAAGCCTACTATGGAGATTCGGTACTTTATCAATCCAGCCCTCCAAGGATGACGACAACGAAGCTGACGATGAAGCTGAAGTGAGTTCATCCGCCAGTGACAGTCCCCTGGTTATCCGAGTCAAAGGACGTACTACTCCAAAAAGTACTCCAAAGTCTCTCACAATCCGGGTCAAAAAGAAGAATCCTAATATTGTCAAACCATTAACCATCACTCTTCGCAAAACAACTCGGGTGGAACCTGCTAAGTCCGTCCCCCCAATCCTGACGAGTAACCCTATGTGGTGAACTTAATCAAGTCTGTGACTCCTGTTCCGGACAATGATCCTCTCAATGATTATATCAATATTCAAAATAATGTACCTTCAGTGGATGATGTTATCCCTGAAGAATAAATTGCATATTTTCTAAGTAAAAGGTTTATCTTTGAATTACTCCGATGTCTACCAATCTGTAAAACAGTACATATATACATTGTACGCCCTAGAGCATGGCATATGACCACATCTCTGCATGCCGGTCACGATGTCTCGTCTAAAGGAAAAAGTCTGGCAAGAAGATATCCACTACTTCATCGTTCCAGCTAGAAAGAAAGGTGAAAAATTGATCATCTTTTGTCAAATAATTGGCGTACGAAAGTTCGTTCTGGACTTTACTACTCCCAATCACAACACTGAAGCTGACTATGATTCTGAAAAAATACAACTTTACCGATATAGTTGGCAGGCCAAGAATATCATCCAGAACATGGGATATGATATAAAAAGCGACCATGGACTAAACTACGGTTAAGGGCGACGATTGCCAATACGTCACTTTACTCGTTCCGACCAACCCGAGAACTATTATCAAAAAAGGTGTTGGTTTGGGTTACGTTACTCCTCCAACAACTCCTGAAGGATCAGACGTCGAAGTGGATTGTTGTTCTCATTCTGATTTCTACCTCTGGAATTCAGACTCCAGCATTCCAGACATGTTCAAAGCAACTTTGTCCGTCAACATGGTGTCAGTTGACCAAATTACAAAAGATGTCCAATCAATCAAGCTCGAACAATAGGCTCAAAAACTGGATACCAGGTGGGAGTTATGTTTCGAACAACGTAAACCACCTACTGAAGATGAAGTCATCCAAGTCTCACTCAGCTCTCTCTCATCTCTCAAATACAAGTCTTGAGGCAGCGGATGCTTCGGAAGGCGATGTCCATACATTATGTCCCGTATAAGTCTTGAATCCATGCGGCCGAACGCTTCAAATCGCCAAAGAACTCCGTGCCTCGCCACATCCAAGCGAGCTCCGTGCAATGAGCTTCTACCTCTGCCTGCACATGAAAACTATGTGGGTGTCAGTACTCAACTGTACTGGTGGAATGAGCTCCTCACCCACCCATACAAAATCAACATGTTTGATTTACTTCGTGCAACTTAGTCCCTTCTTATCAATTGTCTTTCTAGTCTTGTCTTAGGATCAGTTTTAGGACATAGACTCTGTCACGCCCCAGTACCGAAATACGGAGATGGACTAGGCCAGCTACTCCATATGAGGTACGTAACGTCATACGGCGATCGTGGCTGTCGAGAGACTAGGGGGTACATGCTACAATCAAGTCTCCTATGGTCCCACAGAGTTCTATGTCTCAATCATTCAAATCACATCAGCAATTAAATGAATATTAAAGATAAAGCAGTAAGGCATCCCCGACGCTTCATCAAAATGATCATGAGAGACTAGCTTTATAATTTAGCTATCTCGAAGAATCAGGAGTACAAAATTATACACAGCTGCAGTCTGTTTAATTACAATTCTGTACTGACACAAAATATCATGTAATCCGGCTAACAGGTGCCGGTGGCTAAATGCCGCACAAAATATAAGCAGGAGTGGTGGAGAAGAAACCCACTCGAGTCCCCGAACTGCCATGCTCCTAGTATGCACCATGGATGTCAGGGAGGAAGATCGTGTCCTCTGGCTCTGCTAAGAGATCTGGCCAAACAAAACCAGCGGGGTCAGCCCCGAATAGCAAGTACCGCCAAAGGGGCACAAGAGTTCAGATTAAAAACCCAGTTAATAGAATGATTGATAATAGTAATACTTATGCTACTATTATAGGGTAGCGCAACATCCTCGAACCCATATGGCACCCTTACAACCAAACAAGGACAAAAGGTACCGCATGGAGTCGGGACGTGTCGTACTCTATAACTTTCACATAAGTTAAAAGGTATAAACAATAAAATTTCCTGATCGTGACTTCGGTCGATAGCCTATCGCAGCACAATAACCAACCCAACAATCAAACAAGAACATGGGTTGGATCATGTACCATGATAGACCATGTTCCTCAGTCATTCCCAGAAGTGACACTTCACAACCAGAATAAGTCTTCCGTTCATAACTTCGGTCCACAGCCTGTCATAGTACGATAACCAACCCAACAATCAAACAAGAACATGGGTTGGATCACGAACCATGACAGTCCGCTTCACTCAGTTATTCACGGAAGGTAATAAGATACACGCAAGTCGTTTTTGCGGCCAATCAAGTCTACGAGTTTCTAGTGGGACGAGGTTATCTTCGCATCATGTTAATTCAAAATCCTCAGATCGTATCTTTCCAGCAAGGCTAGCCAACCCAGGGGTTCGCGTAGACAGGTGTCATTGAGCACAGGTCCCTCGTAAGGCCACCTTGCCAAGACATATAATATATAGCAGGAATTAATCGGATACAGTCATCCACTCGTTGCGGATGACATAGTATCCGTGGAGACCAGCCGGCGCGTCAAGACAATATCTCAAGGCGGCTGGTGTAACACGATCTCGAGATTCGGCCCTCCCCATGCATCTAGTATATTTAGTTGCCTAATTTAACCCTAGGTAAAATCTTGGACTCACATGCTGTGGCCTGCATGATTATCCTCCTAAATGTCGTACTCAAGTACGAGTACCCCAAAAGAGGATCAATGTCAATCAGTATGTCAACATGTTCTACCCTCCTTGGTGTAATGCATCATTGCAAATATGCCACGTGGAGTTACGAGTCATTTGTCGAGCATGAACAAGAACTGGGACATTCAGGTACAAGTATCAGGTAGGAACACTTTGTTCACCGGGGTCACATTAGTGCTCATATCATGCTCAGGACAAAATAATATATAGGGGAGTCCAGGTCAGAGCGCGCTCAAGTCAGGCTACGCTCAGGTTAGCCTACGCTTAGGTCATCCTACGCTCAGGTCAGCCTACGCTCAGGTCATACTACACTCCAAAAGGCAGCGTATGAACTCCATACGACTCCTTGTCATACAAGTGAGCGTATGCAAGACATACGCTCCCAAAAGGCAGCGTATGGACTCCATACGATACCTTGTCACACAAGTGAGCGTATGCAAGACATACGCTCCCAAAAGGCAGCGTATGGACTCCATACGACTCCTTGTCACACAAGTGAGCGTATGCAAGACATACGCTCCCAAAAGGCAGCGTATGGACTCCATACGACTCCTCGTCACACAAGTGAGCGTATGCAAGACATACGCTCCCAAAAGGCAGCGTATGGACTCTATACGACTCCTCGTCACATGACAAGTGAGCGTATTCAAGACATACGCTCCCAAAAGGCAGCGTATGAGGACTGCGCTGCACTAAAGAGCGCGCACAACTCAGTGGCACAAGCTAAAAAGCTCGTGCACTGCTCACTGTCTTCTCCAAACAGCAAGAACTCCATAGGTTGAACCCAAAGCTTCAAAAGTCCATAACTTGGTCAAAATAAGTCCAAATCCAACTTTTCAAAGGTCAAAATTGGGTAGAATAAAATTCTCTTCAACATGGAACCATAAAAACTTAAAAATAATGAAGTTTGCTAGATCAAAACCAAGAAGATCCGAAAATAGTTAAAATCTAGATCTACAAAAATTAAAGCTTCAAAATAGAAAACTTCAAGTTCTAAACTAGTATAGAATGAGGAGAAGAACATATTTTGGCAAATAATTTTGTAAGAAAACATCAACATCATTTATGGATCCATCTCTTGAGCAAGTTGGTACTTGTCTTGGTTGGTGGAGGAAAATAAATGAGAGGAGAGAGAATGAGATGAGTTATTATATAGAATTCTTGAACCCATGGGTTCATGATGAACCAAGGGGTTCATGATGAACCATTGGTGAACCAAGAATAGGTTACCCAAATGAACAAAAACTGTAGGCCCAAATGCAGAAAATAAATTACGAAATAATATTTTGTCGAATATTTTTGGGAAATACATGAAGAAATATAGCATATAAATATCGTATAAATACAAAGTAAATATAATTTATCAGTTTACGTATTAAAATACGTATTCCAGGATCGGGGAGTGACAGACTCTCGGCCTATTTAGTGCCTCTAGACCGTTACCGTGCTATCGCACTGATAACTTCTTTATCCTTTGTCACGACCCGCTCCCGAATAATCGGATACGAGTTGGACACGCCCAGCCTTTGTCGTTAGACACAACAAAGTAAGCTGTACCAATCTAGGAAAACTAACCAGATATCAAGACAAGTATGAAAACACAGCATCTATAAATGTGTCCCAAACCTAGAGTAAAGTACAAATTTCAGAATTTATTACATCCCAGCAAATGAAAGTAAGTCTACTAGTCTCAATACAGGAAAATATAAAGTGCTAAAGATAAATCTCTAGGCTTCTGCAGCCTCTAAGTCACAAGCAGCTCCAGCTAGCTCTCCAGCATCAACTGGCTCTCGACCATAATAAGTGTCGCACAGGGCCTCCAACTCACCTGTAACATATCCTATTCAGGAGCGGAGCAAGTACAGTTCTAGGTAATAAACAAGACATCATGATATGAAAGTACAAGGAAATATTATAAACACCCTAAATTTCTACATTAAAATTTTTTTTATATATTGAGTATTTAAAATTTTTTGGTATTTGTACGTCGCATAGTCGTATTACACGTCGCGTACGAGTTCGCATTTTTCGTATGTCTCGTCGAGTGCGAATATGTGCGAGATACATATTTTTGTAAAACATTTTTTAGAGATTTTATTTATATAGAAAATTTTTTAGTTTTCAAAACAATATGATAAATTTTTTATAAAATAGTTATTTTGTTCATTGTTTAAAAACAAGTAGGGATTTGAAAATTTTGGGTTATATGAAATATGTTTCGAATATTTTGCAAAATTTGGAAATTACTAATAACATATTTTTACTAATTATAAAAGCTATTTCATGATTTAATATTTAAGAAATATTTTTGATTTTCGAAATTAATTAAGGCTATATTTTAATAATTATAGAAAAGATATTTTAAATTTTGTTTTACTAAATATTTGAATTATTTTGATAATTTAAACTGGAAAAGATTTTATTTGCCTTAGTTTAAATAGCTTTTAAATTAAAAATAAGTTTTATTTATATTATACTGAATTAGATTTAAATCGATTTAAAGTAATATGGCATTATCTATAGGAGAATTTAAATCTTCTAATTTCCTACCAACTGGGAATTCCCACCTCCTATATATAGGAGAGGTACTCTTCCAAGTTTTTCCATCCACAGTAATATCGTGCATCGTGTCTGTGACCACCACAAATCTTATTCCAACTTGTACAATCATCCACGTCGTGTCCACACCCCGGACACGACGATAATAATCACTAATTCCTCGTCATCCTAACAGCGACTCCCCGACACGATGACAGCACCCTACCCGTTCCACCGTCATCGCCACCATCCCGTCGCCATTATCGCCGTCACCACCACAACCATCATCCCCATCACGACCACCACACATCGCCCTCTCCACACCCCGACATCAACATCCACCACCTCAGCCTCCGCCGGGCCGGCACTACCGCCACCCAATTCCCAAAACCCAAGATCATCACCACGAATTAAGCATGGAAAAACCCCTCACCTGTCCGCGGCATCCACGCCGAGCTTCCCGCCTCCGCCGCCGGTGCAGCGCTGCCGGCCTTCCCTTCACCACCATGCCTCCTCTGCTGCGCCGGTGATTCGACCGTCGGCACCGTCCCCACACCTCCGATGGGCCAACGTCTCCTCGAGCCGTGTGGAGTGCCATTCCAGTCGAGCCCGGCCACCAACGCCTGCCGGCCACCGTGGGGTTTCCCGCCGCCGGCGACGGGCAAGTCCCCGCCTCCTCCGTGAGCACGCCCCGCGAGCTCTGCCTCTGACCACGCCGCCTCCTGTGCGGATGAAGCGACAGCCGCACCACCGTGGGCAGCTCCCAGATCCGACGCCCAGAGCTCCGCCCGGTGGCGAACTTCTCGCCGGCCCACATCCCTCCGCCTCCCGCTGAAAACCCTCCTCTGACGCGTGTCCTTCCCCACGTCCAGCCGCCCGCCGCTGACGAGGTCCAGCGCCGTCGCCTCGGGGCGGCTTCCTCCGCGTCGTCCCCCTCCGGAGTCGCCCGCCGTACTCCCTCTTCATCTCCGCCGACAGAGCCCTCCGCGCCGTCGTCCCTTCTCATCCAGCCGCGTGGGCGAGTAACCCGCGCCGCCGCTACTCCCTAGGCGCGCTGCCGGTGATGACTGCCGCTCCACGTCTCTTCTTTCCTCCTTCCGCGCTGCCTCCACCAAACGTCGGCACCGGCTCCGCCTTCCGCCACCAATGACCGAGGTAAAAAAAAAAACCCACTCTTCTTCCCCCCTTTCCCCAATCTCTCTCTCTCTCTCTTTCTGTATGAGTATTTGGATGGATAAGGTTTTACATTCATTATTATATTTATTATTATTATTATTATTATTATTATTATTATTATTATTATTATTATTATTATTATAACTATCATTGTTAATAGTATTAATTATTAAGATTATAATTAAATTATTATTTGTTAATTTATTATTCATATTATTATTATTATTGTTATTATTATTAATACTGCCACAGTTATTATTATTATTATTAATTTTATTATTATTATTTCTGTTGTTATTATAATATTAGTATTATTTTAAATACTTTTGTTTATGATTTCTATTATTAGAATTATTAGTATATTATTCTGTTTATTTAAATAAATTTGATAATTAGTATTTTCTAAATTATTTTGACAACACACAATAGCCAAATTTTTTTTTATTCTTCCTATATTTTACTAAAATATTTTGATTAATGAAAAGTTACTTTTCTACGATATGTATTAATTTTTCAAGTATTCATCTAAACGTATATTTTAACTAATAAAATGTATTTTTAAGTAATATAGAATACTTTCCAAAAATAGTATATGTATTCACTTACGCAAAATTTTCTCTTTGTCATCATCACTAATCATGACTAATCCGATATCCTTATTTCCCCTTGCGACTTTGGACTGCTACTAATCAACCATGACTATTGGACACTCGAAACTTGTCAGATTATTGTACCACACCAGGCGACACATCAGGCAAGACACCTTGCCTTTACTGTTTAAATTTCCTGCTCAATATCATGCATGTTGTGTTTATTTTCAAGTTGTTTTTTTAAATTATATGTAGATACAAATTACTATATTTTATACAATTGGCTTAGAGTTAAGGGACTACCGTCAAATTTAGTGTGTCTCATTGACTTGTCACGATGGTACACGAGTTGTGTGTGAGAGTTATGAGTATTATATAGAGGTCACTTGCGTGTGGGCTGATCCCCCGTGCGCATGCGTAGGAATAACTGTCAATAGATGCATGATTAGAAGACTTGACAGTTATCTATATTAAAACAGTGTGGTGGAAACGACACGTGTTTGTGTGTCATGGTTACGACACACGTATAGTATCATTGGGGGGAGGGGACAGCTACTAGCGTAGGGGCTACTTTTATTTTACACATTTGGGAGATAGTGTCTCGGATGAGCGCTACGTGTTACCCGGCCGATAGTGTCTCGGATAAGCGCTACTTGTTGGCCACTCTTTATTACTTGCTTGTGACAGCCCCTGCGTAGAACGTTGTCCTCTAAATTACAATCCACATAGAATGGTTAGGAACCTTTACGCATGTATATTTTCTACTGAGCTCTTACTATTCAGTTTATGGCATGATATTATGTGTCTTGTTATGTCCCTCTGAGGACCTAGTTTTTCCCCAGGTGTGTGTTCATGTTTTCTGTAGGTGTTCTAGCCAAGGCCGTGGTCTTCTCCATTCCTTCGAAGACAATTGTGCTTGGTTCATTTTATCATTTTGTCGATCGCTTTCTTGTACATTTATATTATTGAGATAGTTGGTAGTGGACTTTGTCTCCGTCCAACGATTGTATCATAAATGTTCAAGTTGAATTTTTCTATTATTATTTTTTTTCATTGTAGATGAGATTTAGTTTGTCTTGGAATACTACATTATACAGCTTATGTATACATACGAGTCTTCGTATATTGGAGTAGACTTCGTCTATATACAGCTGGCATGATACGTATCTAGTCCCAAGTATTTTGGGACTGGGGCGTTACAAATATGGTATGTGAAGTACAAGAAAGAACATGGTAAATAAAGTACATGAAAGAACATGGTATCTAAGAACACGAAAGAACATGGTATGTAAGAACATGAAAGAAAATGGTATCTCAGGAATCATAGGAACTAAGTACATGATGTATCTCCTGAACATGTGTGTACATTATTTAAAATATAACTAAGTATGTGACCGGCTAGGGGTAAACACATGAAAGCACATGAAGCACATGAAAGCACATGAATGATACGGCTTAGGACCCGCGTGCACGATGCGGGGTCTAAGCTAAACACACCTGAGTTGTTTCTTGGTTTTGGTCACATAAATAGTATATTTCTCCACCCCAGGTACAAGTAATAAGAACAAGGAACATGAGCACCAGAAATATATGTCGTATTGCAGTGTATCAATCAAGAAAGTACAGGATATAATAAAATGTACAAGACCGTAGAGTGTACTTGCCTGGCTCCGAAAAAGTACTGGTAATCAAGGAAGCTGAATATCTGTCACGACCCGCTACCCAAATTGTTGGGCCGGGCCGAGTCATGTCCAGCCTACGCTTGAGATAAAGCGTAGTAAGCTGTTCTAAAGACAACAAGATCATAAGACTAAATGTGCTAACAGTTCTATAAGTAAAATAAAAGTCATAAATGCTCCAAACACAAAAGTCGTCTCATATAGAAATAAGTCCAAGTACAAGTCTGAAATGTAAAACTGGATACATGTCCAGTTACAAAATACGTAGTCTAATATATGACTACACTAAATATCCCAAGCGACTACGCAAACTAGACGAGTTTCCCTGCAGGTACATCCTCGTAAGGTAAAGCCTGGTCCTCGGCAGTAACTCCATAATATGAGTCACTGAGCAACTCCTCCTCAGTAAGAATACCTACAAGGTTATCCTGTCAGGACGGAAGCAAGTACTGATTCTAAAAAACTAGCATATGAAACATGGAAATAAACATAAGAGGAATAACTAGAAACATGGCATCACATAATCTATCATGGCAAGGACACATATGTCATAGAGACAGATGTATATATAATGTTTAAAACTGTAGCAGGTACGTGATCGTCAATAGGTGTACAATGTACTGTGGTACATGTAAATAAAATATATATACGTACAAGTCTACAAGCATAGGTGTACATCCGTACAGAAATGCGGGATAATGGCCTGCGGCAAGGTATGCATATAAAATGCGACCTCGTTCGCTACTATAGGGGGGCATGATCACGTACTCAACTGTCAGTTTCTCCATAACCCATATTTTAATCATGTGAGAGATATATAAAGACGGTTCTAAGCATGGTAGTAACTGAAAGTACAATATGTGAAGATTTGACTTGTTATCCCAAGGATCAGCATTTAACATGGTTCGATCATAGTTTATAGATGTAACAATATGTAAAGTTTGTAGAGAGTACTTGCCTCTAGCAAAGCAAAGCAGCGATACGAATGCTATAGATGTCTGGTAACTCATCACTGTAGAAATAAATACATAACTTAGTTTTTATACTAAGTTAAATACTATGTCACTAAGTGGTGCAACACGACTTGTGATTGGGCACCTAGCCAAAATGATGACTTTAGCATAGGAGACCAATGTGGGGTGACTCAATACTATAACTAACTTTCTAGGGTCTTTACACTAGTGTGGGGTGAGGTTCAATACGGCTATAACTCAAAATAACACAAAAAGTTGCAAGTCGTAATTATTCAATAAATAAATCAACTGTACATTGTGTTCCAACAATTTGTGAGATAGACAAAAGCTTAATTTTACATAAAATAAAGTAGCATAATGATCCTTGTTAATTATAGAAATTTACTATAATTTTTCTGGAATTTATTAACCAGTACAAGTATTTTATAAAAATCAGTTTTCATAAGTACACAGAAAGTGAGTTCTGGTTTCATATGCCAAAACAGTGGCAAAACTGTAAATTAAATACTATAAAAATTATGATAAATTAGCTAAATTAACATAGTATCTAAGTACTATTTTTTTAGAATTTTAACAGCAATTAAAATATTTTTAGAAATTCAAAAACAGCATGATACACAATCTGAAATTAAATAATTAATTATCTACGTATTTTGTCCATGTACATAGTTTGAACCAGAGTTCAAATACAGGACCCAAGGCCATGAATCAAGTCCAATATGACTTGTATAGGGCTTGAATGTGTGAAAATACATTGGAGCCCAAAAACCCATGCTAGGCTTGGACACCAAATGGTTGCAGTTGTAAAATACAGGATTTATAATAATAATATATTTTCAAAGTGGTAAAAAATATACAAGTCATAATTTAAACAATAAAAATGACTTGAAAATTTATACACAATAATATTTTATACAAAGTAGAATTTTGAAATATATAAAATAGATAACTACAACATTTATATATATACACATATAAATATATAGATATTTATATGTATACATAATGGATATATTTATATATACATATGTTAAATATACATATATATATAAGAAATACTTAACTACAATATATATATATATATACAAATATTGTATACATATATATATATAATAGTGTATATATAATAATATATATACACATGAACATATATACATATATACATGTATACATGTATACATATATACATAAATACTTATATATATATATATATAAAAAAAAAAAAAAAAAAAAAAATATATATATATATATATATATATATATATATATATATATATATATATATATATATATATATATATATATATTTTTTTTTTTTTTTTTATGTATATATATATATACACATATATAATATAATAGAGTACTAAATATAAAAATATATATATATATATACAAATACAGTATATATATATACATATAATACAGTATATATAATAATATATATATATAAACATATACATATACATGTATACATATATACATAAATATATATATATAAACAAAATAAAACAAAAGAAAATAAAAAGAACAAGAAAATGAAACAGACAGCCGGGGGGGGGGGGGGATTCGATCTCGGCCCAGCGGGTCGAGTTCTCGGGTGCGGTCGGACTGGCCAGGGGGTCAGCCCGCTCTGGGTGTCAGGGTTAGGATTCGGGTTACATTTATTTAGGTTTTAAGTTAATAATAATAAAACCCGATAAAACAAACCCTGTGTCCTGACAGTTAGGGACACAGGAGTCGCGTGTCCGTGCTAAGCACGACACGTACGGGTATAGTCTCGCGTGTCCGAGCACTGGGTTAGGATCCTCGTGTCCGGGCGAACCACATAAGTGTGTACGAGACACGTACGACACGGTTTCCACACTGCTACTTACGTGTCCGACGTCTTGATGGGGTTCTAGGGTGTTGGACGGCGGAGGATTCGATGTGGCGGTGGCGCTCGGGCGGCGCTGGACGCAGCTCATCGCGGCGAATCGATTGGGGGTGGTCGATGACGACGACGACTACTGTGGAGGCTGGACGGGGGTTCGTCGGATTTAGGGTTCAGACGAGTTTGAATGGGGAAGATGAGGGTGGTGGTAGGCTGGGATAGGTTGTGGTGGTGGTGGTTGGGTCGGGGAGAGTGTGGGGGTTCTTTTATAGGGGTCTAGGTCGGTCGAAGGTCGGTTGGTCGGCCGAAAATGGTGGAGAAAAGGGGGTCGGTCGTCGGGGAGCTGGCGGTCGTCGGGGGTGGGTAGGGTTAGGATTTGCATTAGGGTCCCTAGGATTCTAGGATTTACAAATAGGTCCCTCGAGTAGGTAAATGCAAATAATAATTTGCATAACAGAAATAAAATAATTTACAATTTGCAAACTGTTATAAAAATAAATTAACAAATTGAATAGTAATATTAAAACAATTCTAAATATTACAAAAAGATATTAAAACAATTTAGTAAATTGCAAAATGGTATTTTAGTTATTAAAACTCATTTAAAATTTCTAGAAAAATTCCTAAAAATCATAATAAATTATTTTAAGACTAAATATGTCATTATAAATTAATTAACACTAATTAAGTCAAAATTGAAAATCAGGGGCTGACAGTATTCTCCTGGTTTATTGAGTACAAGTTGGTTAATAACTAAACAAGTTCTAAATTGATATCGTACAGTTCCAAACATGTCTAACTACCAGCTATGTTATTAGGTTAAACCCTTACTAATTAATTCATCATTAACCTACAAGTATTCTCTTATAACCACTAGTTACGAATAGTTAAAAAAGCAAAGCTAACTATCATTGATTAGATAGAAACCTATATTGACAGTCATGCCACTACCTAACCTGGAGATAGGTTAAAATATTCAGTCCTAATATGCTGTTTGTTACAACAGGATTTGTTTCTAGTGTAACAATACTTACATTGAGATTAGACTCTTAGGTCCAATAGGAAAGAACTAACATGGCACAGACATCCAGGTTGCATTTGGTTGGATCCCTCTTGATAAAACATTGCCTATGGGTTTAGGTTCTCAGTTCACACTGAGATTGCTCTCCCAGCCTAACTGAGATTCATCTCAGGTTATAGCTGAGATGCATCACAGGTAAACTTGAGTTCCTCTCTCAGGCTAACTGAGATTCATCTCAGGTTATAGCTGAGATGCATCACAGGTAAACTTGAGTTCCTCTCTCAGGCTAACTGAGACTCATCTCAGGTTATAGCTGAGATTGCATCACAGGTAACTTGAGTTTCCTCTCAGTTTTTACTGAAACATCCCTCAGGTTTTCCTGAGATTTCTTCCAGGTGCAATAATCAGTACCTAAGTAATTTCTCAGGTTACACTGAGATGTCATTCTCAGAAAAACTGAATTACTCTTAGATGAACTCTCAGGTTCAAAGTCATTCAGAAATCAGTTCAATGTTCCCATTCAATACACAGTTGGATATTCAGTCCTGAATCAGGACATGTTCAGTCCTAAAATAGGACTGAATAAATCAATATCAGGCTGTATACCAATCCTAAGAATGGCTGATGCACCATCAGTCCCCAACAATATGGGACAGTATAATCCAACAGGTTGGCTGATAAGTTACTGATTTAAAGTAGAAGGAAAATCAATCTCAAGGCTAAAACTTAGGTTCAATAGGTATTAAAAACAGAGAACTTAAAATGCAAGTCTCTGCTAACTGACTAAATCTCTAACCAAGTGCCAAAATCAATCACTCATAGTTATAAACTATGAGAACCAATACTAACTCCTGATTAAAGAAAAATCAGAACTGTTAGAATTTAATGTCGACCCTAGACCTAATTGCCCATATAATAAACCTCTACCCATCAAACTAGCTATAATTCTAGTAAGAGTATGTGAAATCTCAAAATAACATAGGTGGAAATGTTGCCAAGGGAAGAAAATTATTACAGAGACTAGCAAGTACTATAGGAAACTAATATCGATACATGTCAATCTCACCTATACATTGAATAGGTTCCTAACATCACTCATGAAACTAAGCCCTGTGATCTGAAGTTCACATCAATTGGTCACTCGAGAATTATGCCTGGTAAGTCTAATTCACTGCAGCATCTCGATCAATGCTATCAAGCCTAATAATTATTTCCTAACACCCACAGGCACCTATACTATTCTACCTGAACTTAAACTCATTTCTTCCAACCATATCTTCATAACCTTACATCCAGTGTATAATCTATACAACACTAACTCCAGCTAGCTGTTAGCTGAACCCTGAGTTCATCCTATCTTAAATTGATATGCATAATATACACCAATTCACCTTATCATTCACTCAAAATTCCAAGATACAGATATCAACCAAGATAAATAGAGAATCAGGGTTACTTAACTAAATGATTAAAATATAACAGAATCCCTCTTTCAGTGACTTGTTCTAATTTATCATGGTACTCATTTCATATAGCAATATCAGATCATTAGATATCAGGTTTACAATGGAGTTTACCTTCAAAGCCCGACAGTTGTTACTGATAGGATTTCCAAATCTGGACACTAATCTCTGTGTCAAACTTGAATCCAGGTTTTGAGATTACTTTGCTAATCAATCAGGAATCAAAACAGAGCAACATATCATCAGTGCAATCTTGCCTATGATTAGTTCAAACAAAGACAAATTCTCGAGCACTCACCTAGACTCCTGAGATGGTCGAAAAAGTGTTCTCTAACCAATCACGGCTCTGATTTAAATTGCTGATGAGAATCGAAGGAAAATCAAGGATTGATACTCTTCAAGAACACACAATTCAAAAATAACATATAGGAGTCAAAACTTACAATTATAAAGAAGTAAATTGGTGAGATTTGCTGAATGAGATATCCTGACCGATTAGAGAATTCTAGGAAGAAGATCAATCAAGCGTTCAAAATTCTATCAGATCTCGGGAATCCAATGAAGAACAATCAACGTTTGAACTGTTCTTACCTCAACTGATCCGTGGAGACAACACGTTGATCCGATTAGTCATTGATCTTTCAATTCAGATCTGAACCATTCCAGAAGCAAGGATTTGAATGAGTAAAATCAATATTTGGTTCTAGAACAATTTAGAGTGTTCGATCAGTCTTACCAGATTTGATCGATCGATAACAATCTATGGTGAAGGAGAGGAATTGCTTCTGAAGACGTCGTGCTTCGATTACCCATCGAGAACTTCAAGCTACCTCAATCGAAGGAGGAATTTCACCAAGCTGTCTTCATTCGCCATGGCCAAGCAACCACTGGAAAGAGCAATGGG
Source organism: Iris pallida (assembly GCA_029216955.1). NCBI lineage: Eukaryota > Viridiplantae > Streptophyta > Magnoliopsida > Asparagales > Iridaceae > Iris > Iris pallida. The sequence continues at coordinate 9,285,839 of JANAVB010017200.1, forward strand.
ATTTCTGGGAGGAAGAAGAACTGAACACTCTGTTCAGAAATGCCAATTGCAAAAGAAAGAATTGGGGATCAAGTATAAATAGATGGCTGAGCCTTCTTCAGGAGAGGAGGAGAATTCCTAGGCGGGAAAACAATTTGGTCGAGCTAAAGTGTAAATTATTTAGGGAGTAGTGGAGATGAATTTTCGAATTCTTACAGCTGTGTGAGTAACAGAAATTCCAGCCTACTCCTCACAGCTCACCAAGAGAGGAGATTAAAAGGGTCAACTAAATGGGCCGGGTATGGAAGCCTAATAACAAAAGAAAAGAAACAAGAATTTATAATAAGACAAGAGTCATATTGATAAGTAAGATTTTAAAAATCACCAATTAAGGAATAATATCTAAGAGAAAAAAATTTACACCAAAAATATTAGGGAAGTGAGGTTACAAATCTCTCCCCCTTGAAAAATTTTGTCCTCGAAATTCAGAGTAATCCAAAATTGATTCACAAACACCACGAATTATTTATTAAAAATGGAAATTCAAAATGCTAAAAATACAATCAAGTAAACAATCTCGGGTAGCGCTCTCGCATCTCATCCTCACGCTCCCATGTGGACTCTCCCGGAGAGTGGTGTCTCCACATAACGCGGATAAGTGGAATAGTCTGGTTCCGCAGGCGCTTCTCCCTACGATCAAGGATCGCCACTGGCTGCTCCTCGTAGGTCAAACTTGGGCCCACCTCTAGCTCTGAGTAGTCCACTATATGACTCGGATCTGGAATATAGCGTCGAATCTGGGACACGTAGAAAATGTCGTGTACTCCCTCTAAGCTGGCTGGAAGCGCTAATCGATACGCCACCTCACCAATCCGCACCGTCACGTCGAAAGGCCCGATGAATCTCGGACTGAGCTTCCCGCTTCTGCCGAAGCTGATGACGCCCCTAGTCGGCGATATCTTCAGGAACACTCTATCTCCAACCGCAAACTCCAGTGGCCGTCTGCTGCTGTCTGCCCAGTGCTTCTGTCGATCCTGTACAACTCTGACACGCTCCCTGATCAGTCTGACTTTCTCAGCTGAGCCTACCACCATCTCGGGCCCAAACAAAGCTCTCTTACCAACGTCGTCCCAGGATAGAGGCGTACGATATCTCCGTCCATACAACGCCTCAAACGGGGTCATCTCGATGCTATCCTGATAACTGTTGTTATAGGCAAACTCCACTAGGTGAAAATGATCTACGAACCGCCAAAGTCGAGTGCGCAAACTCGTAGCATGTCCTCCAGCGTCTGAATGGTCCTCTTGGACTGCCCGTCCGTCTGTGGATGATAAGCGGTGCTGAACTTCAACTGCGACCCCAAGCTCAGCTGTAGACTCCTCCAGAAGTGTGATGTAAAGCGGCTGTCTCTGTCTGAAATGATGCTAACCGGCACTCCATGAATCTGCAAAATCTGCCGTATGTAGAGGTCTGCAAGCTTCTCGGTCGACAGCCCAACCTTGAACGGAATGAAATGAGCAGACTTTGTCAGTCTGTCCATGATCACCCAAATAGCGTCCTTGCCACTGGAAGTATGTGGTAATCCAGAGACGAAGTCCATGGTGATATGCTTCCATTTCAATTCCGGAATAGGTAAAGGCTGGAGTAATCCTGCTGGTCTCTAGCGCTCCGTCTTGACTTGCTGGCACACAAGGCATCTGGAAACAAATTTGGCAACCTCTTTCTTCATCCCATACCTCCAAACATACTCTCGCAGATCCTTGTACATCTTGGTAGACCCAGGATGAATAGAATACTGCGACTGGTGGGCCTCCTGCATAACTTCCTCTCGTAGATCCTTGGACACACACAACTGGTTCCCGTGCCTCAGAGATCCATCCTCTGCAATAGTGAAGTCGTCGAGTAATCCTGTCTCCGCCTGAGCTCTAAGACATCGGAGTCCCTCATCAAGAAACTGGGTCTCATTGATCTTCTCTAACAGTCCTGACTGTATCTGCATGTGCATCAGCTGCCCTCCTACTCCTGGTAGAACAATCTTGATCCCAAGGCTCTCAAGATCCTCCAGTAGATGTTGATCTATAGTAAGAAACATAGCAATAGGATATCGACTGAGAGCATCTGCTACCACATTCGCCTTCCCAGAGTGGTACTGTAGATTGATGTCGAAATCCTTCATGAGTTCCAGCCATCTGCGTTGTCTCATATTTAACTCCTTCTGAGTGAAAACATACTTCAGACTTTTGTGGTCCATGAAGATGTCCATTCTCTCCCCATACGAATAGTGCTTCCACAGTTTTAAGACAAAAATGACTGCTGCAAGCTCCAAGTCATGTGTGGGATAATTCTTCTCATGAGGCCTCAACTGTCTAGAAGCATAAGCAATGACTCTCTTGTTCTACTCAAGCACATATCCCAAGCCTCTCCCTGAAGCATCGCTGTAGATGACGAATCCTTCCGATCCCGATGGCAAAGCTAAAACTGGTGCTGTCGTGAGTTTCTCTTCAATTCTACAAATGCTGACTGGCAGGCGTCGCTCCAGATGAACTCCTCATCCTTCCTCGTAAGCTTCGTCATAGGCTTCGCTATCGTGGAAAAATCTTACACGAACTTCCTATAGTATCCTGCTAGCCCCAGGAAACTACGAATCTCAGCTATTGACTTGGGAGGTGCCCATGCTTCCACTGCTTCAATCTTCTTAGGATCTACAGAAATCCCTTCTCCAGTCACCACATGCCCCATAAACTCCACCCGGTCCAAAAAAACTCACACTTCGAGAATTTCTCATACAATTTCTCCTTCCGCAAAATCTCTAATACTATCCGCAGGTGCTCCACATGCTCCTCCTCGGTCTTCGAATATATCAGAATATCGTCAATGAAGACTACGACAAACTTGTCCAAATACTTGTGAAAAACTTTATTCATCAAGTTCATAAACACTGCGGGGGCATTGGTGAGTCCGAACGACATCACCAGGAACTCATACTGGCCGTATCGGGTGTTGAAAGCTGTCTTCGGAATATCCTGCTCCCGAACCTTCATCTGAAGATATCCCGACCGAAGGACAATCTTGGAAAAGACCTTCGCTCCACTAATCTGGTCAAACAGCTCATCAATCCGTGGCAAAGGGTATTTATTCTTGATGGTGATGTTATTTAGTGTACGGTAATCAATGCACATCCTCACAGTCCTATCCTTCTTGGGCACGAAGAGTACCGGTGCTCCCCAGGGTGAAGCACTGGACCGAATAAAACCCTTTCCCTCCAACTCGTCAATCTGAACCTTCAATTCTGTCACTACCACATTTCTAGTATGAGGATATTTTTGTCATTTTTAGGGTTATTTGAATTTATTAGAATTTATGGGAATTTTTAGGATTTATTTGGAATTGTTTGGACTAGATTGATTTTTGGCTAGTTTGGACTCATGTAGACCAACCTAGTAGCTAACCCTAGTTAGTTGGACTTGGTTAGGATTTGTGACTCTAGTCTAACCTAGCCTAATCTAGGGTTAGGTCATTAGAATCTATTTAGCTATAGAAATTAGAAAAAAAAGCCATAAGCCATGACTTATGTTTTTAGAGCTTTTAATTAATTAGATCAACCATGACCTATGTAACTTGGCCCAAGGCCCAAAGTTTTGACCAAACCCTAACCCTAGGGAGTAGTGGCCGGCCACCTATCCACATAGGGATCCTCACCATATAAAACCCCTCCTAAAATCTAGGGTTGCCTCTTTCTTAGGAAAAGCCCTATTTTCAAGGAGGTTAGTTTTATTGCATTTTAATTTCTAGAACTCCTTTCCTCTTCCTTTTTTCTTTCTAAATTATTCCAATAGGTCCTAATATGACTATTCTTGCTGTTGCTAAGGTCTCATCTCAGTTTGAAGTTGTTTTGAATTGATTGGGTCATCAAGAGGAGAGCTTTGAATAGGGATTTTTTATTGAAGTTCATCAAGAGGTAACTCTCTCAATACTCCATGAAATTTCACTTAGTCTTCATGAATAGGTAGCCCTAAGGGTCCCCCTAAGGTCTGGATAGTTTGTGTCGGGTATCAGAGGTTTCGTGTCCGTTCTGGACACGTATCAGGGATAGTGTAGACTGTTTGTCGAAATGCCTCAAAGGGTATTTCGATCTTGTTTGTTCAATATTTTTTTAAATAGAAATGTTAGTTTAGATCTTGTTTATTGATTCCTGATCTTGTGTGTTGGTGTCAGTGTCATTTTGTGTCGGGATCTCGACTTGGACACGCACGTGCACACGCTCGTGCGCGTGCTACAGGGATCCCCTGCCTATCGGGCTCTTTTCTGGACACGACACGCACTTGTTGGACACGAGATTTTGTGGGAGTCTCGGGGCACCCACTGACGTGCCATGTGTTAAATTTTGTGAGTCCACGTGGCGTATCGAGGAAGAAATCCTCGACGTACTGGATTTTGCCTGTGCAGTGCGCTTGTGTTTTCGTGCACTGATACGCGAGTGTAAGTCAGACACGGCGACACGAGGACACTGTGCAGACACATAGACTTGGACACCTAGACCTATACTCGGTGGGGACACGAGCACGTGGCCTATCACGTGCTGTGTCGTGTGCACGACACGCGTGCACGAGGAATGGCTCACTGTGCACTGTCCTGTAAATTGTATTTTGATGTTTAATCATTTTTTAAATGTTTTTAAATGATGTCTTAATGATTAATTAGATTCTAAATACCATGTTTAATCTCTGTTATTATAGGGTTACAAATTGTTTGGGTTTAATGTGGAGTTTTGGCTCGAATTTGGTTTGAACTGTGGAATTTCTGATGCACTGATACTTGTTCAGTTTTCTCAACTGTCAAACCCATTTGTATCCTTTTAATTAAATGTTTTCAACTGTCTAATGAGTCTCACATAATTGTTAGCTCATGATAGGTTAATCTACTTGTTGGAATAGCTTTTGGATGCATATATTAGAATTTGGACTATGAGTTGGGGCTCAATGTGTTAACTGATATTGATCCTGTTACTCTTCCAGTTTTTCCAAGTTGAGTTTTGTTTGATGATTTAACCTGTTAATCACTGATTAATGTAGGTTTTGTAAACTCTTATCTATACCCCTATATATTATCTTGTCATGGTTAAAAGTTGATGTAGAATTAATGAGTTTTGGACTGAAAACTGGGAAATACCAGTTTGCATTCTCAGTTTGGGTTATGAACTGATTTTTCCTTTTTCCCTTAGATAATGTGTTGTTCAATTATGATAGAACCTGGGTATGGACTCACCCTTTCACTCATGTCATGTAAACACATCACGCACTTTCTCTTCCCTTCACTGTTTTGGGTGTTTCCTGCAATATGTATGACCACTACACACACACACACACACACACTATTACCTAGTGTTTCCCTCTCTTTCACTGTTGTGTTTTCCAGTACTTATACACAGTCACTGTTAACACACTGTCCAGGTTACACACACACAGGTTACCCTCACCCATACACACACATATCTCACACACTCACCCTCACTCTCTCACTGCTTATATACTCACTGTCCTGTTTTACCACACTGATTTATTGTCAATTGTTAGGCTGATATTGAATCTTGTTTTCACATGTTCACACACATGTTCCCTTTAGACACACACACCATTGGTTCCCCTCTCTATGTATAAATACTACACACATGTATGCACACACAACACACAAGCCTCTCTCCTTAAACAATATGTGTGTAAATTGTATGAGTGTATATATATATATATATATATATATATATATATATATATATATATATATATATATATATATATATATATATACTTCTAGGTTTAGCCTAATGTTGTAGGATTTATATCTAGCCTAGATATATGTAAATATATTATGTGGTGTTTTAATCTATTGATGTATGGCTATCACATAGACATGTATTGTATTAGGTAGGGGGCATAGATCATTGGGTTGACTTTGTGTATGTGTAGAGTGCTAAATAGGCTTGATTGGGCTAAGGTAGGTTAGTACAGACTTGTTAGACCTAGTTAGTTGAGTTTAGACTTGATTAGACTTGGTTGACCTAGTTTGACTTCTAGGGTTGACCAGAGTTGACTGAGAGTTGACTTTGGCCTAGATTGACCTAGAATAATGTAGAATACATAGTAGGACTTTATTTTACTATTCTGGACTTGTTGTGACTTGTGTTGTTCTGATTAGGAGCCAGACACCCCTCCTCGGACGGTACTTTTCATATTGGACACCCAGTTACAGGCGAGTACATTCTCTGATCATTTCATATCCTGCTTAGAATTATTTTCTGCAGTAGATTACTTTACTTGTACTGTCACGTTGGCCACACGGATTGGTACTATATGGATCCCTTCTTGAAATGTTATCCTTAGGGAGCATCGGGTACTACATGTTCTGTGCGTTTCACTTACATGGCGTATCACTATGCTTCATTGGTTCTTTGATCACTTATGACATATACTCTTATGATCGTAGAGTCTTCCTAGAATCCTTATCCCATTTATGGGACTACTATGTATCACCTTCGGGGTCTATCACCTTCGGGGGCATATCACCTTCGGGGTCTACCACCCTTCGGAGGCTGTTACATAGCATCATATAACATAACCTGGCTGGATCCTTGTGTATTAATTGGGAGTACGGGAGAGTAGAATTGGACATGTGAATAATACACCAGTAGTATCTTATCAGAATCATTCCTTAGTGTCTTATCAGAATCATCCCAGGCTATTTACATGTTCATATTGTACTCTAACTCACTAGTCACTGCTAGTTCTCTATTTATAGTAGATATTTCTATTACAGCTTACTCTCTCTATTTACATACTGTATTTCTTTCAGTACTTGTATCTTACTTTACTGCATGATTATATCTTCTAAACTGCTATGAACTGTTGAGATGTACTGTACTCGCTCCTGTCCTGACTGGACCTGTTGAAAATATTACAGAGGACGAGGAGGAGGCTTGCCTGGACACTTTCTATGGGGCAGCTTTAGATGACACCTTTGAGCTGGACTCCCAGGAGGATCCAGCAGTAGCTAAGGATATTCCTCCGACTGCCTAGACTAGATTAGTTAGGCTGTTTATCTTTTATGTAGTCTGGAGGCATGTTTTAGTTAGACTTATTTGGAGTTCAGAGTTGTATATATTCTTTCATCTGAGACCTTGTACTGTTGGATATTGCTGGAATTATCTTAGACTGCTTTTATCTATTTTATTCCTTGAGTTCTATTTTATATCGTGCTATCTCTTCCTTAGTTGTGATTGAGTTTACTATTGCTATGTCACCCCCATTCGAGGAGTATAACTGTTTAGAGATATATTGTTAGATGTTGTGACCTAGGACAGCGTTCTACCGCCGACACTGCGGCGTAGGCTGGATGTACCCACGTCTCGTGCCCTTACTCTAGGGTGCGGGTCGTGACAAATTCTGCAGCTTCCTTCGGGTTGATCTTGTAACAATGCTGGGACTTCGGTGCTGATCCGGGCAATAGGTCGATGCTGAACTCCACATCTCGATCTAGCGGCAATCCTGGCAGCTCATCGGGGAAGACGTCGAGATACTCTATAATCAGGGGATGCGACAACTCCTGGTCTTCTGCAACTGCTCCAAAATAGACTTCCTCTGGCCTCTCTATAACTCGTCTGCTGATCTCGAACGGTGGAAATCCTGGCGGGCTGAAGATTACCTTCCCTTTATGGCAGTTTATTACGGCAAACTGTTCGTTCACCCAGTCGATACCGAGGACTATATCAAATTCGGGCAATGGCATCACTAGAAGTCGAGCCCTAATATCGCTTCCAGCAATAGTGATAGGGCAATCCACCATCTCACTAACTGGCACTATCCCCCCTCCTGTCATAATTTGACAGTTCCTCCTAGTAGGCTTGGGTATGAAGCCGTGTCTATACAGAAACTCATATGATACAAAGTTATGGGTGGCTCCAGAATCAAACAATGTAATGGCAGAGAAAGAATATAAAAGTATAGAACCTGTGATCACATCTGGTACTGCCTCATCCTCCTCAACTGCAGCCATGACGTAAGCACATCCCTGCTGCGGTCCTCCCCTCTGCTGACGTTGTACAAACTGCTGCTGCTGAGTGGGTAAAGCCGGTCCTCTCTGTGGTGCAACTGGTAGAACTCTGGGTAGTGCAGGTGGTGGTCCTCCAGCTCTCCGGGGTCCTCCTGCTAGTCGAGCTGTAGCCTGAGCGCAGTCCCTCATTTGATATGCATCTGACCCGTAAAAGAGGCAAAGTCCTATCCTCTTGCGGCACTCGTCGATATGGTGTCCGGAGCGATGACAAAAGACACAACTAGTCGCCAGATGCTGTCTCTGATGTTGATGTGTAGGAGCTCTGGCCGGACGGTGATGCTGCTGTTGCTGCTGTGGCCTCGCCTGGATCTGAGTCTGGACCCTCTTCGCTGGTGCCTGGAAACTGCTACTGCCCATGTCCCGGTCCCTCTTCAGCCTTGGGTCTGCCTCCTTCTCTACAGCCTGAGCAATTTTAAGGATGCTCGCATACGTCGTAGTCTGACTAATCGCCACCGCGTGTCGCAGCTCCCTGGTGAAACCCTTCTTGAATATCCATGCTCTGTCCTCCGGCGCTCTGACTAGGTTCTCTACAAACCTGCTGAGCCTAGTAAACTCTGAAGTGTACTGTGCAACCGTCATCGTCCCCTGCTGTAGCGTCTCGAACTGCATCCTCAACTCATCCAGAACCACATCAGGGAAAAACTTCTCCTTGAATAGAGTTTTAAAATCTGCCCAAGACACCTGGTGCTCTGCCAACTGGGGCTCCTTCCGGTACCAAGCTCTGGCCAAGTCGAAGAGTCGCATACTAGCCACCTCCACCTTCCGGTTATCTGGGATCTGTGCCATCTTCAAGGTCCTCTCCGCATTCTCCAGCCATTCGTCTGTATAGACGATCCCCTCGTTGCCCCAAAAGTCCATCGAACAGAGATTCTTGTACTCCTTGGCCGTTCCTGGTCTCGGTGCTCGTGGTGTTGGAGGTGCTGCTGGTGCCGGTGCTGCCGTCTCTCGAGTCCTGAGTGCGTCGACGACGGTCGCTTTGAACTGTGCAGCCTGCTGACTCTGAGCCTCTCTGAACTGCGCAGCCTGGTGATTCTGGGCCTCCATAAACTGCTGGAACATCGCCATCACCTGAGCGCCGTCAAACATCATCGTCGAAGGTAGCGGCAGAAAGATCGAAGGCGGTGGTGGAAGCTGATCTGCTGGAACGTCTGGTGCGGCCTGATCCGAACTGCCTGTAACTTCGGAACTGCCTGCAACTCCGAGCTGATCCACGGTCTTTCTCGTAGTGACCATCCTGTAATAGAAAGAAAACTCCGTTGATTGACAAACCCTAAAACCTAATAAACAATATTTTTATAATATCAAAGCACCTGACAAATCTGATAAACCTGATATACCCTTATTTTTCGATTTTTCTATGCTGTGATCAAGTTTCCCTAGTGTAATCAAGTCCCCCAATAGTATGCTAAGACCTAGGTACCATTAGGATAGACCTGAATGGGCCACCACTGAAAACATGTCACGACCCGCTTCCGAATAATTGGACACTAGTCGGACATGCCCAGCCTTTGTCGTTAGACACAACAAAGTAAGCTGTACCAATCTAGGAAAACTAACCAGATATCAAGACAAGTATAAAAATACAGCATCTATAAATTGTCCCAAACCCAAAGTAAAGTACAAATTTCAGAATTTATTACATTCCAGCAAATGAAAGTAAGTCTACTAGTCTCAATACAGGAAAATATAAAGTGCTAAAGGTAAAGCTCTAGGCTTCTGCAGCCTCTAAGTCACAAGCAGCTCCAGCTAGCTCTCCAGTATCAACTGGCTCTCGGCCATAATAAGTGTCGCACAGGGCCTCCAACTCACCTGCAACATATCCTATTTAGGAGCAGAGCAAGTACAGTTCTAGGTAATGAACAAGACATCATGATATGAAAGTACAAGGGAACATGGTATGTAAAGTACAGAAAAGAACATGGTAAATAAAGTACATGAAAGAACATGGTATCTAAGAACACGAAAGAACATGGTATGTAAGAACATGAAAGAACATGGTATCTCAGGAATCATAGGAACTAAGTACATGATGTATCTCCTGAACATGTGTGTACATTATTTGAAATATAACTAAGTATGTGACCGGCTAGGGGTAAACACATGAAAGCACATGAATGGTACGGCTTAGGACCCGCATGCACGATGCGAGGTCTAAGCTAAACACACCTGAGTTGTTTCTTGGGTTTGGTCACATAAATAGTATATTTCCCCACCCCAGTTACAAGTAATAAGAACAAGGAACATGAGCACCAGAAATATATGTCGTGTTGCAGTGTGTCAATCAAGAAAGTACATGATATAATGAAATGTACAAGACCGTAGAGTGTACTTGCCTGGCTCCGAGAAAGTACTGGTAATCAAGGAAGCTGGATATCCTCCTGTTTTATTGAGTACAAGTTGGTTAATAACTAAACAAGTTCTAAATTGATATCTTACAGTTCCAAACATGTCTAACTACCAGCTATGTTATTAGGTTAAACCCTTACTAATTAATTCATCATTAACCTTCTACAAGTATTCTCTTATAACCACTAGTTACTAATAGTTAAAAAAGCAAAGCTAACTATCATTGATTAGATAGAAACCTATATTGACAGTCATGCCACTACCTAACCTGGAGATAGGTTAAAATATTCAGTCCTAATATGCTGTTTGTTACAACAAGATTTGTTTCTAGTGTAACAATACTTACATTGATATTAGACTCTTAGGTCCAATAGGAAAGAACTAACATGGCACAGACATCCAGGTTGCATTAGGTTGGATCCCTCTTGATAAAATATTGCCTATGGGTTTATGTTCTCAGTTCACACTGAGATTGCTCTCCCAGGCTAACTGAGATTCATCTCAGGTTATAGCTGAGATGCATCACAGGTAAACTTGAGTTCCTCTCTCAGGCTAACTGAGATTCATCTCAGGTTATAGCTGAGATGCATCACAGGTAAACTTGAGTTCCTCTCTCAGGCTAACTGAGATTCATCTCAGGTTATAGTTGAGATTGCATCACAGGTAACTTGAGTTTCCTCTCAGTTTTCACTGAAACATCCCTCAGGTTTTCCTGAGATTTCTCCCAGGTACAATAATCAGTACCTAAGTAATTTCTCAGGTTACACTGAGATGTCATTCTCAGAAAAACCGAATTACTCTTAGATGAACTCTCAGGTTCAAAATCATTCAGAAATCAGTTCAATGTTCCCATTCAATACACAGTTGGATATTCAGTCCTGAATCAGGACATGTTCAGTCCTAAAATAGGACTGAACAAATCAATATCAGGTTGTATACCAATCCTAAGAATGGCTGATGCACCATCAGTCCCCAACAATATGGGACAGTGTAATCCAACAGGTTGGCTGATAAGTTACTGATTTAAAGTAGAAGGAAAATCAATCTCAAGGCTGAAACTTAGGTTCAATAGGTATTCAAAATAGAGAACTTAAAATGCAAGTCTCTGCTAACTGACTAAATCTCTAACCAAGTGCCAAAATCAATCACTCATAGTTATAAACTATAAGAACCCGTACTAACTCCTGATTAAAGAAAAATCAGAACTGTTAGAATTTAATGTCGACCCCAGACCTAATTGCCCATATAATAAACCTCTACCCATCAAACTAGCTATCAGTCTAGTAAGAGTATGTGAAATCTTAAAATGACATAGATGGAAATGTTGCCAAGGGAAGAAAATTATTACAGAGACTAGCAAGTACTATAGGAAACTAATATCGATACATGTCAATCTCACATATACATTGAATAGGTTCCTAACATCACTCATGAAACTAAGCCCTGTGATCTGAAGTTCACATCAATTGGTTACTCGAGAATTATCCCTGGTAAGTCTAATTCACTGCAGTATCTCGATCAATGCTGTCAAGCCTAATAATCATTTCCTAACACCCACAGGCACCTATACTATTCTACCTGAACTTAAACTCATTTCTTCCAACCATATCTTCATAACCTTACATCCAGTGTATAATCTACACAACACTAACTCCAGCTAGCTGTTAGCTGAACCCTGAGTTCATCCTATCTTAAATTGATATGCATAACATACACCAATTCACCTTATCATTCACTCAAAATTCAAGATATAGATATCAACCAAGATAAATAAAGAATCAGGGTTACTTAATTAACTGATTAAAATATAACAGAATCCCTCTTTCAGTGACTTGTTCTAATTTATCATGGTACTCATTTCATATAGCAACATCAGATCATAACATATCAGGTTTAAAAATGGAGTTTACCTTCAAAGCCCGACAGTTGTTACTGATAGGATTTCCAAATCTGGACACTAATCTCTGTGTCTAACTTGAATCCAGGTTTTGAGATTACTTCTCTAATCAATCAGGAATCAAAACAGAGCAACATATCATCAGTGCTATCTTGCCTATGATTAGTTCAAACAAAGACAAATTCTCGAGCACTCATCTAGACTCCTGAGATGGTCGAAAAAGTGTTCTCTAACCAATCACGGCTCTGATTTAAATTGCTAATGAGAATCAAAGGAAAATCAAGGATTGATACTCTTCAAGAACACACAATTCAAAAATAACATATAGGAGTCAAAACTTACAATTGTAAAGAAGTAAATTGGTGAGATTTGCTGAATGAGATATCCTGACCGATTAGAGAATTCTAGGAAGAAGATCAATCAAGCGTTCAAAATTCTATCAGATCTCGGGAATCCAATGAAGAACAATCAACGTTTGAACTATTCTTACCTCAACTGATCCGTGGAGACAACACATCGATCCGATTAGTCATTGATCTTTCAATTCAGATCTGAACCATTCCAGAAGCAAGGATTTGAATGAGTAAAATCAATATTTGGTTCTAGAACAATTTAGAGTGTTCGATCTGTCTTACCAGATTTGATCGATCGATAACAATCTATGGTGAAGGAGAGGAATTGCTTCTGAAGACGTCGTGCTTCGATCACCCGTCGAGAACTTCAAGCTACCTCGATCGAAGGAGGAATTTCACCAAGCTGTCTTCATTCGCCATGGCCAAGCAACCACTGGGAAGAGCAATAGGATTTCTAGGAGGAAGAAGAACTGAACACTCTGTTCAGAAATGCCAATTGCAAAAGAAAGAATTGGGGATCAAGTATAAATAGATGCCTGAGCCTTCTTCAGGAGAGGAGGAGAATTCTTAGGCGGGAAAACAATTTGGTCGAGCTACAGTGTAAATTAGTTAGGGAGTAGTGGAGATGAATTTTTGAATTCTTACAGCTGTGTGAGTAACAGAAATTCCAGCCTACTCCTCATAGCTCACCAAGAGAGGAGATTAAAAGGGTCAACTAAATGGGCCGGGTATGGAAGCCCAATAACAAAAGAAAAGAAACAAGAATTTATAATAAGACAAGAGTCATATTGATAAGTAAGATTTTAAAAATCACCAATTAAGGAATAATATCTAATAAAAAAAATTTACACCAAAAATATTAGGGAAGTGAGGTTACATCCTTGCCTCTAGACCTTTCTTGTGCTTGCAATGTCAACGCACCGACTCATACTTGACTTTCGTGCCATACTCTATGATGTAACAACTTGGTCGTGCCATGAACTCAATTCGTGCTTCTATATCTCTGAGGCAGTGCCTCCTCGCTTAGTCTTGCCAATACTTGTGTTGTGACAACGCAGCCGTGCCTCATATTTGAGGTCGTGCCCAGCAACTCAACGTAACTTCACCCAACTTGCCCTACGGCCCATCTCGACTTAACTCGCAACAGACCAAGTCTAACTAATACAACTCTATGCCAACAACTTAACACACGACGCCATATCTCGTGCCGAAGCACAACGCCTAGGTTGAAGCCAAATCTTAGGCCAAAGGAAGCAGTGTCTGTCCAAAGACGATCCCTCAAATTTTACTATGATACAGCTACCAAAATACTATACCGACACTGTTAAAACGGGCTACTTTTACGATGTTTATCAGACACAGAAGCCAAACATGCACTCCATGGGGCTCACGATAAAATTTGTGGTGCACATCAATCGGGCCCCAAATTACAAGATTGTCTCTAACGAATGGGTTATTATTGGCCCACGATGATAGCAGATGCTATTGAATATACAAAGAAGTGTAGGGCTTAAAAGTTCCATGCCAATTTCATTCATCAACCTCCGGAGTTTCTACACCCGACGGCGGTATCTTGGCCTTTTGAAGCCTGAGGTATGGACATCATCGGCCCAATCAGCCCGCCATCCTCCAGAGGACATCGATTTATCCTAGCTATAACCGATTACTTCTCCAAATAGACAGAAGTTATACCGCTCATCGAAGTAAAGACGTCAAACGTGATCAGTTTTATCAAACATCACGTTATCTACCGCTTCGGCCTACCTCGCAGGATCATCCATGATAATGGTCCACAATTCGCGAGCCATGCATTCTATCAGTTCTGCGATAAGAATCGAATTCAGAATGTAGCCTCTATTGCTTACAATCCAGCGGTTAATGGATTAGAAGAAGCCTTCAACAAGTCTATCATCAAACTTCTCAAGAAGTTCATGTCTTCAAACAAACGCGATTGGAATGAGAAGCTCGGCGAATGTCTCTGAGCCTATCGTACAACGGTCCAGACTCCAACAGGCAATACGCCATTCTCTCTGGTTTATGGGAGTGAAGCAGTTCTTCTCCTAGAAATCCAGATTCCCTCTCTTTGAGTAGCCTTAGCCAGTGAGTTGACTGCCAAAGAAAGTTACCGTATGCGACTACAAGAGCTGGAAGCGCTAGACGAAAAAAACATATTAGCTCAACAACGTATTGAGCTATACCAAGCATGTCTTTCCAGAGCCTTTAATAAAAAGGTGAAGGAAAGAATATTTCAAGTTGGTGATCTGGTCTTAGCAGTGAGAAGACCAATAGTCATGACATACAAGACAAAAGGAAAATTTTAGCCTAAATAGGAAGGTCCTTCCTTATAGAATCAGTATATTCTAACAGTGTGTATCGAGTAACCAAGCCTGATGGTGACTTGCTCATGATGCCGATCAATGACAAGTTCCTGAAGAAATATTATATGTAACCTTCATGTACAGCGTTCACATATACCCTGTTTTAATTATCTAAATATACAGTGCAGTGTTTATGTGATCCGAAAAATCATCTAACTATTATCCGTATTTCAAGAGTCCTGGATACGCCATGAATAATAGGTCATCTAAAAAAGATTCCCCAGTGGAGTTATTTTTGTTTTGGACTCTGCTCAAACTTGGTCTTATGAAAACAGTCACGTCCATATTACCTCTGAACTGTTTTCCGATAATTATTTCTCCAGTAGGATAATTAAGAAATATTTTGCCACGTCCATATAACCTTTGAGCAAAGCATTCATCAAAGATAATCACGTCCATATTACCTCTGAATTATCCACTCCTACCTAATATTATATATCCGTCCACGTCCATATTACCTCTGGTCAGATATAGGACATTCTCTGTTATTATGTCCATATTACCTCTATTAGCAGCTTTTTTTCAACTTATTATCTATATTCAAGAATCTTGAATATAAAACAGATAATAAGTCCACATCAAAATTCCCCAGCAGAATACCTACCGGAAATATCCCTTCATCAAAGATAATCACGTCCATATGACCTCTAAATTATTTACTGACTCCTATTTAAATGTTATATACCCGTCCACGTCCATATTACCTCTGGTCGAAGTATAAAACATTCTCTGCTATTACGTCCACATTACCTCTATTAGCAGCTTCTTTCAACTTATTATCTATATTCAAGAACCTTGAATATAAAACGGGTAATGAGTCCACATCCAATTCCCCAGCGGAATACCCACCAGAAATATCCTTACTACGTCCATATTACCTCTAGTTCTGATATTTCACAAACTTCATTCATGAATTTTGAAAGCCAAAAGATTCTTTATTAAATTTTTTTGTCAAAAGACAGAGAAAAGAAAAAGATACAAGAGTCTTGACGGCTAATTGAGCCTATTACAAAAGGAGATCTAAGGGATACACAACTGATTGATGCTATCCCTTAGAGCCATAATCACGATCTCAGATTTAGCAGTAGCACGACGGCGTGCTTCCTCCTGCCGAACAGCTTCATCTTTGAAAGGAATCAGTTTCATATGCTTCTCTTCCACTTCACCAGCCGAGCCTTCAATTGGTCTGAAGTTGTGGCAGTCGTAGCAGCCTGAACCACGTAATCTTTCTGCTCAGACGCAATTATTCGTAAGTTGGCCTCAAGTTGGACAATCTTTTTGTGAAGCTGCACAATCTGATTGTACTTTTCAGAGATCTGGATGGCCAGCTTATTCTTTGAGGCAATACGAGCCCTACCTGCAGCATCAAACTGTTCATACTGATCAGCCAGCTCACTGATCTCTTTAGCCAACGCCTCCTTCTTCGCATAAAAAGTAGCTTCCTCATCCTCAAGAGCCGCAATCAAAGCCACGTCCTCCTCAAGAAACAATGATGTTGGGCTTCGCTGACTGACCTCTCGGAGTTTGGCCACTTGATTTTCCAGGTCAGCTATGACCTTCCTTAAAGCATTAGCTCGCTCTTCATTGCAAGCAATGCTTTCAAGGACAATCACCTGGCATTCAGCAACAGCCTTCATAGGTCCGAAGGCGGCATTTCGGATCAAAACTTCAGGAAGCTTTACTTTCAAAATGGAGTAGAAAGCTCTTATGACTTCTTGAGCCATCTCATTATCTTCAGAAGAGGTCGTTGGAGATGAAGCTTGATGGGGATCTTCTCTTCCAGGGAGATCTACTTGGGAGAAAGCCGAACCTGACAAATAAAGCAATATACATATCAGTAACAAAAAAACTTACTTAAAGAGTATGAAGGAGTTGTAATTTCATACCTCCTGCCGGCTCAGTATCAACTGGAGCTAGGGAAATTAGAGCAGACCCAGGTCGCTCACTGTCAACATCAGCCAAAGCAGCATCAGGCTGCTTGTCTTCCACGGTTCCAGCTGGACCATGAGCAGATTCAATAATGGCCATCTTGACGGGCCGAACAAAGACTTCTTCAGTAACCGATGCCGGTTTACTGGAAGAACCAAGGGCAGCTTCCTATCTAGCCCCGGTATCTTGAGCAACCTTCGTGCTTTGTTCTCTCTTCTTGTCTACAAGGTAATATACGATGAAAGTCAACCTCACAAGTTGCACACAAAATTGAAGTCGAAAAATCTTATCCGAAGAAAAGTGCAAGAATGACATACCCAGAGGAGGGTGAGCTGATTGGACTTGATTTTTATCCAAATCTTTCATCATATCTCAGATATATCCCCCAAAGAGATGTTATAGGAGGGACTGGCTTTCTGATCGCCATCATGGTCTGGGCCTTCGCCCTGATCATCCCTTTGCTCAAACCTTACAACTGAAGAAGACCCACCTTCATCCATCGGTTGAGGATGAGCAGAGGAAACCATTGTTATGTCCACCTCTTCAGACAAAGAAGCACCTTCCGCGGCCGTGACTTCAGCGTCCTATGCAAAGGATAAATACAAGGGTGAGAGAGCGTTATTTGTAGATAGCACGGATACTTGTTCTACCAAAATGGCTATGGAATCCAAAAAAGGGTCTACCTCCGAGATAATAACGGCCTGTGATGCCATTTCACTCCTCTGAATCTGATGAAAAGATCTTCTGGGAGGAGGCGAGCCTGTGCTCACATTCGTGACCTTCTTTCTCCCTCTGGAGACAATAATCTTTTTCCTTTTGGACCGTTGAACCAGCTCAGTGGAAGCTTTACTCTTGTGAAGAGTATCAGGAAGAGGATCTTCAGTATCCTCTCTCTGAGGTACTGTAACAACCGGCTCCTCAAGAGCGACTCTGCTGTGGCACTACAGCCGGCTCAACTGAGGGTGCGACAACTTCCCTTCTGTGAACCCCCATTGTGTGCACTCGTCCTATATCGACAAGAGTAGGGGCAAGCCTAGTCCCCAATATTAAACTCTACTCACGGTCATACCGAGGATGAAGGGTATTGACCTGAATATAGAACTTGGCAGCAACAAAGAGCATATGGATTTCAGGCTTATCTTCTAGCAAGGTAAAAATTGCACCCGTGCATCCGGCGTTGTAGTAACCCCATGTACATGCCCCGTCGATCAGGCTTCCTATCGACTGTAGATGAGGGCTGTGGTTACCCAAAAGAAGCTGGCTGTAGCCGAACTGTCGTGCAAAGCGCTTCGGCAGATAAGGTTCCAGGAAAGTGTGGTTCCTATTCCTGAGCACCAGATGGGTAGGCCTGATGGACTGGAGCCAACAGAATGCCCCAATAGGAAGGCTAGTAGTGAGTGCTCCCTCATATACTAAAGTGTCTGCTGCATGGCCACTACCAGACGGAGGCAACACTCTGAAGAACTTATAATTCTGTAGGAAACTCAAAGCCCTCCTGCAAACAGGCACCCCTGTGACGGTCCAGTCTGCATCTTTGAATCTCCGAAGAAAGGCATCTTCCGCCAAAGAGTCTGCATCAGCCCAGCATTCATTAATCTGGGACAGTATAGCACCAGCCATCCCATCAGGTAGTGAAAGGAAAATTCAGTCCTGACAAAGTCCTTTCTACCATCAGGCGTCACCATGTTAACAACAAAGTATCGCAAGTCTCGTTGGATGTCGCAGACCATCGCAGGAAGCAGGGCAAGCTGGTATCCAAATGCCAGCTTTATAGCCGGAAGTATCTGTAACACCCAATTTTCTAAAATGAGGGTAATTTTGAACTTTTGTGATTTTAATCATTTAATGATGAGATTTAAATCATGTTATGATTTTTAGTGAATTTTAATCAATTTAAAACTATTTTAATTTATGACTTATGATTTTAATATTTTGCTAGTGTGACCCTAGAGACTGCATGATCTAGAGACTAACCATGACCACGGGGACCTAACCATGTGATTAGGATGACTAATTGCAACTTTTTAGCCTAGGGTATTTTGGTCATTTTTGACTTATTAATGAAAATAAATTTTGATTGATTATTATAGTGTTAATCTTTTTATTAGAGACTAACCTATTTTTGACCTAACCTAGATGTTAATGATGTTTATGGAGGCTTATTTAGAAAGTTAGAGACTTAATGGAAAAGTTAGATTAATATCTAGATATTATGTTAGTAGATATTTTGGTTAGATATTAGTGTAAGAAACCTACTTTTGATGTGAGCCTTTGATTAAGTTGAATTCATGTGGAGAAGCCTTAGCCACTCATCTAGCATTTGTAAAACCCTAACCCTAGCCATCTACAACAGCCATCAAGAGCCTCCCCCTCTATTTAATCAAACCTTCACAAATTCTTTGCCTCTTTTTATTCCTACAAGAAACCCTAATGGTGTTCTTCCCCAAACCTTCACCAATTCTTCATTTCTCCTCCAAATTAGACCAAACTAATTGCATTAGGCTCCCCTACAGTAGGGGGTATCATTGGCGAGTAGCTAACAAGAATTTGGAGGCTTGGGATCATTGCAAGTTGGAAAGAAGGCCTCATTCATTTAAGCTTTCATTGAGGTTTCACCCTCAATAGGTAAAACCTATCAAACCCATTCAAATTCCTAAATTTTTTTCCATAGTTGCATTCATTTAGGTGTCCCCTAGCTGTAGAGCGAGTTTTGTAGGAATTGGTATTGATTTGGTGTACGTATCGGACACGTGTCAGTGTCTATGCATTGGTGTTTGATGAAATACCCAAAAGGATTTTTATTGCTATTTTCTTAATCTTTTTGAAAAAATTTGTAGATATATGTGTTGCTTATGGTTTGGTGTCATACTAAGGTAAATTTTGTGCCGTATCCGTGTCTAAATTGGACACAAACACGCTCGTGCACGAGCCGTGCCTGTGTCCTGCTGCTCGAGGCATGCAGCGGACACGACACGTGACGAGATGCGATGAAACTCAAGGGACACGTTGGGGTAATGTCTGCGAACGTGTCCCTCAAGTTTCAAGGTGTCTCGTATCGTGTCGGATACAAAATCCCATGTGCACTGGTTTTGCACAGAGACTGAACACGCGTAATATCGCGTTTGATATGCGCGTCGTGTTGCATGTACACGTTTCCATAGAGTCTCGTGTCGTGTCGAATGTGTAGCCCTAGTGTTGGGGACATGTCTCGTGTCGTGTCCACGAGCTCGTAGACTCGCCACACGAGACAGTCTGTCTATGTGTGTGTATTTGGTGTTTTTGATGGATTGGACACTTCGTGTCCTATTGTATGGATACGATAGACACTATGAGACACATACATATGTACACGACACATTTCCAACCATTAATTTGATGTTTAATTGAAATTCGAACGATAATTTAGGGTTTATGTATATTCCCTGATACGTGGCATGTTTCAGAGTTTTTAGAGTATTTAAATGGATTAAATTGCTAATTTATGGTTAATTTGTGATGTTAACATGTATACATGTCTGGGTTTCATATTGATTCATGATTGGGTTTGTAATTTAGGTTTTCGAATATGAATGATACTCGAAACATGTCTGAAACCTGAGTTTTAGGTTTAATTCTTTCATATGTTTGTTATACTGAGATTTTAGCTATATTCACATGTTTAACTGAGTTTAGGTTAATTCATACATGTTATTCTTTGATAAAATGTTAATACATTAGATATGTATAATGTACTTTACCGTAGGTTGATAAAACTGATAATAGGCTTTGATACATTGATATGTTGTTGTCCTAAGTTAATGTTGATGATGATGATGATAGTGTTGTTGAGGCCTATACATACTGCCATAAACCTGGACACAACCCCTGTGCATGATTCATACAAAACCATTTCATATGTTAACTTGTTGCCATGCTACATGTAAACCCCTATACACTAACTGCTTGTCTAAACATATGCACTGCTGTACACTTGCCATGTGACACAATGTTAACCCCCTTAAAACTGAGCCCAATTTTGATATCAACTGCTATGTTAGCTGTACACACTACACCTGTACACATATGCATGCTACTCAAAACCCTTGGTATGTTAACTGCTATACGCCAAGCCCTCTCCAATATCTGAACACATTGCCATGTGTACTACACTATAACCCCCTCTATACTTGCTGCTACTCTATATAAACTGAACACAATTTGCATGTTCTGTTATGTGTGCATATATATCACTTTGAAGACTTGGACACCTTTACACAAACCCCTTGCCATGATCCAATTACACCTATCACTCACCCCTATATATTTATGCATATATGATTGTAGTTTGCCTTGTAATGTAGGCAAAAGCCTATGTGAGCTCATATATAGTGTATGTGTATATATATTTGTGTGTGTGATAGCTTGGTTTGGCCTTGTACTTGTGCTTGTGCTTGTGTGCTAGTATAGGCTTGATTAGGCCTAGTGAGACTCGTTGGACTAGGATTGGACTTAGTGTGGCTTAGTTGACATAGTTGACTAGTGTAGTTGACTAGAGTTGACCAAGAGTTGACTTTAGTCTAGAATGACCTAGACATCATGTAGAATGCATTGTAATGTTCAATTATACCATTCTGGACATGTTGTGACATGTGTTGCTATAAATAGGACTCATCTACTCTGTCTAGACATCTACACTCATCAGATATTTAGGATATCAAACGAGTATATTCTCTGACCGTTTCATACTTTCTAGAACTTATATTCTTGCTCTAGATTACTTGATGCTGTCACGTTGGTAACACAGATTGGTACTATATGGATCTTTTCATGAGATGTTATCCCCTCGGGAGCATCGAATACTTCATGTCATGTGTGTTTTACTTACATCATGTATCTCTATGCTTTCATTATTTATGTATCCTCTGGTGAATCATGTATCCTCATATTCACAGAGCCCTCATGAATCAATTTCACGTGCTTTCGTTTATGAGGCAGTAAAATCATGAATCTTAACATAACTTATCTCGATCCTTGTGTATTGATTGGGGATGGGGGAGTAGAAATAGTCATGTGAATAATTCCAAAGTAGTGTAGTCATGAATCAAATTTGCAGTATAGCCATGAATCATTTCTAGCTGTTCACATGTCTATCTTGTACTCTGAATCACTAGTCATTGATAGTTCTCTACTTACAGTAAATATTTTTATTATAGTTATCTCTTTTACTTCATGTACATTCTTCCAATTATTCATGTATCTTACTTTGTTGCATGCTTTATATTTTTCTGACATGATATGAACTGCGTGAGATGTATTATGCTAGTTCCTGTCTTGACTGGACCTGCTAAAAATATTACAGATAAGACCAAGGGTTCTGTACCACCTGCTATGGAGCACACACCTAGATGATATCTGTGGATTAGACCTTCAGGAGGAACCAATTATAGCTGTGGACACCATCCTTTTAGACTAGTCTATTTAGCTAGTCAGTTATTTTATTTTTCATGTCATATTATTTTATTTGGACTTGGAGATGTATTAAACTTGGTTGTTGTTGTTGTGTCGTCTAGACACTTAGACTTATTCTCTTGTCTGTACTTCACCTGGTTTTATATATCTATCCTATCGTATTGTTATCCATCTTTAGATTAGTGATTGAGTTGTATCTTTTGTGATTGGCCTCCGTTTGGAGAGTATATCATATTGTACTTAGTTGTGATGATAACCTAGAACAGCGTTCTACCGCCGACGTTGCGGCATAAGCTGGACGTACACACTTTTCATGCCCCTACACAGGGTGCGGGTCGTGACACGTTTTTAGTGGTGACCCATGTAGGTCGAGAGTCGTATTAGTGCGATATCGTGGTAGTGCAACGATTGGTTTTACTGCTGCGCGCCTGCGGTAAGAGACAAGAAATAGGTTTTAGAATGAGAAGATACTCAATCACAGTTAGAATTCCTTGAGAGATTCCTGGGATGACCCTTGAGAATCTTATTGTAAACTATCTCGAAATTTGATTCTGACAGTTTTAGAATGAGAAGATACTCAATCAAGAATATTTTGTCCTGTTCAAGCATAGTGATCGTCCGCACCGAAGGCTGGTCATGGCTGATCTTCACCTCGGTATTTCTGACCATTGCGGTGACTAGACTTGAATCCAGAGCATGGCGGGCAGAGCTGAAAGGAATCCCACCAAGAGCCGGGACAACCATGTCAACTATAAAGACAGAAAAAAGTCAGACTTAGAATCTACAGAAAAAAGAGCTAAGTGCTAGAGAAATTCTATGCGCTCTGATGTTATGCACCCAAAGGGCCTGTGGGCGCATAAGCATCTTCAAAGTACGTGTTCTGTGTGGGCGCATGACACAACAAAATGTGTAGGCACATGACACAACAAATTGTGTGGGCGCATACATCTGTGGGTGCATAAGAATGCTCACAAAAGAAGCGTGTTTGCTTTGGGCGCATATCGATAGTTATGCGCCCAAGCAGAGAAAAGTCTGAGCATTACAAATTAACGCTCGAGACTTCATTTTTTGAGATATTGCCTCACCCAAGATGGGGTCTTGAACCAGATGAGACGCTGTCGAAGGAGGAAAACTAACTGTTGCAGCCTTCTTGCCTTTCGTAGACTTCTTGGGAGTCGAAGCAGCCTTGGGAGACCTGATCGCTCGAAAGAGACTAAAAGAAAGAACTTTTTGAAATTTCTGAAGAAAAAGAAGAGAGAATGAACTTTTTCTCTCTTCAAGTCCTGTTTATAGGCATGAACGGGGAGTTATGCGCCCACATGGCCTATTCACCCACACGATCTATGCGCCCGTATGGTCTATGCGCCCTACGCAGAGGCTCGATCTTTTGCAGATCATGTGCCTGTTATTGGCTGATACGAACTACGCATAGACATCACATAAAGAGCGGACCTTTTCAAATTCTGTTCTTAAACGAGTCTATCGTTTCAAATTTCCAAGGAAGATCTCAACAGCCACATTTCGACAGCCTGGCAAACATCTATGCGCCCAAAGGGGTCATACCTATCATGCGCCCATGAAGCTAGTGAAGACAGTTTTTCTCTTGCTTCTTTCAAAGTATTTCGACACTCGTTCGAGTCTCAAAAACTTTGAAGGGGATCTTGTAGAAGCATAAAAAAATACAAGACTATGTACCCCACATGAAGAAGAATACTATGCCCACATAACCAAAGGGAAGATATGCTTCCACATAACCGAAGGGAGGCTATGCGCCCACATGATCGAAGAGGGGCTATGCGCCCACATCGTTTTCATGCATATCAAACATGCAACCAAGTGTGGGTGCATAAACTTGCTCCCATACTATGCGCCCAAGGTAGCAGATCCCTACGACTCAGTCAACATCCACGATCAGTCGTACACTGAAGTATGCGGCCACGTCAGTCTTCATGAGCAATCGTACACCGAAGCATGCGGCCACGTTAACCCCACGATCATGCAGCCTTCATTCGCCTACACCTTATGCGTCCAAAGGAAGTCTATGCACCCACATGAAAAATTAGTGTATTTTCTCCTGTGGGTGCATAATAGCCGTTTCAGTACAAAAGGACTAAAAATAGGGGTCTCATATCTCTTCAAAAACACACCGAACAGAGAGCATTTCAAGAGCCCTTCTTGCCAGTGAGCCAGAGTTAGCAATTTTCTTAGGTTTTCTCTCACTTTTGTAAATCAGAGTGTCAATAGAGTGAAGGAGAAACTGTCGCTCGATCTCCATCGTCCCATTCTCCAGAATTCTTTTTGTACTCGGAGATCCTCAGTATAGGATCTCTCAGGCGTACTCGATTTGTGGTACCTTGTACCAATAAGAAAAGACAGCATTTCTTCTTCTTTTTTGTGTGTGTCCACAGGGACTTTGACGCGCGGTCGAAGCTTCAAAAGTACGAACGTCGCCTAGCTAGTTGGCACGTTCTTCCTAATTCCTGGCATATGCAAAGAGCAAGGATCAGTACGATCACATGTACTGGCGAGTAGCTAATTAAACCCAAGCTCTACACTTGGTTCAAGCAGTTTTATAAAACATGTTAGCGATTTTTTGTGATCTTTCTAATCATCCTGATTGATTTGCATGTTAACATGTTTTGAGGCAAGCATCTGAAATTGTATACATTGAGCAGTTATCATAATCATCTCGTGTCACATGCTTTAGTTCAAGCAGTAAAAGGGGAGTGAATGTTACTGGCAATGTCAAGCCATTATGGACTTAGCTGGGTTCGACGGCGACCCTTTCGCGATGGGTAGCGAGTCCTGTGCGAAAGTTTCCGAATCACCCACGCCGATTCATGGGTGGCACTTGCTATACTCGTTCCTCCCAGGCCGAATCGATTACTTGGCCTAGGCAACCGTTCGAGGAAACTACGCCTTATGCATAAGTTGTCCAATGACCGTTTTACAGATTCATGAAATATTCTATCTTTTTACTAGAACCTTTAACTTTCTCTTTAGTTGTGAAATTGACCATTTTCTTTGAACTTAGTCATTTATGCACTTTATCCGTATCGTTGTGATAAACGTTATTCAATTCATCCTTTGGTTTGTATAGGCTAAGTAAATAAGGCATAAGAAAGCATACATCAGTTTCTCATGTAAAGCAGTTCGATAGCAAGTGTTTCATAAAGAATTATGCCATTATTTTATTGATTCTACACTATGGCAATAAACATTGTTTTCGTGTTTCATATTTGATTCTGAAACAGAGGGTCGAGGCGAAGAAGGTCAGCCACTCACCTTAGTCTTTGCTTCAGGCGAGGGACTGGTTAGCTGCGCTTAGACGTCGCTTACGCGATCACCTGCAATCGCATAAGCAACTGATTAGAACACTGTATTATTCAAGGAATTGGATACGAATGCGAAGTTCAAAATTACAAGCAGCCATGAAAACCATCAAAAACATTCACGAAAATGCAGTCACGAAAACCAAAACCAAAGCAAGTGCGGCATAAAAAGCAGAGCAACGGGAGGTCCCTCCCGACTCAACCGTAGAGCCAATCCTTGAGGCGCAACCCACTGAATATGGGACTTACGAGAAATTCTTTCCATAACGAGAAAATGATCTTAATTCAATCGTTTTCGTTCGACCGATTCAACCGATCCTGATCTATCGGTCCCGAATGAATCAGTAGCGATAGTGTTCCTTTCTTGTGCACCCCGTGGGCGAAAACGGGGTACGATGTAGGGATGGAGCACTACAACAGATATCTGAGTGAACCAACTCCAGAAGATCTGTGCTTGGTTTACCCGTTTGAACGATTTTCTGGTGATATTCGTCTGCACATAGACCTCATACTTCTCCAACTCCTTACTCCCATATTTGGAGATAAGCCCTAGACTAGACATCTTGTTTATTCTTTTACAATAAGTATGTACTAGTATATTACGTCACAACTCAAGCGAATAACCAGAAGCAGAGACTGCATTTATTATCTCCACTGGAGTTATAGGTTGAAGTTTGAACATCCTTTCGATACAAAAAGTCTTTCCGAAGTATGTTCCTTTATGAGACATAACGACAAGATCGACGTTGATGTCCGTCCTCAAACACGCATTGTAGAGGAGACTTCTAGAGACCAAGTTCTTGGCCATAGCAAGTACATGCTTCACATTTTGAAACGTCAGCGACTTCTCCGAAGTCAGTTGTAGTACCACCGTCCCGATCCCAAGTACTTCAGATTGTGTCTATTTTGCCACCATAACCTTATCAGAAACAGGTTTGTACATGGTGAACCACTCATTCTTTTAGAAAATATGGCATGATGCCCCGGTGTCTATCCACCACTCCGTGTCAACACCAGCTGAGTCAACCTGCACAATCATAGCAACAAGTTAGCCTCACCTTGCTCTTTTTGTTTTAGTTTTTTCTTGTAGTCCCTCCTCCATTGGCCTTTCTTGTTACAGTTGAAACGTCCCAGGTTCTTTGGACTTGGGCTTGAACTGAGCCGACTTCGCCTTCGGATGGTAAATGTCTTTCTTCTTATGGTATGAAGCCTTCTGTTTCCTTTTAGATTTTTCTCCTTGCACCATGTTGGCCTTGGCCATTTGCTTGGACAAGGTGTTCAATTTGAGTTGAGCCTTCAACTCGTCTTCAACATGTATCCAGTGCAAAAGGTATTCTAGATTCACTTCCATCTTTTTGTGGTACATGTCCGTGATTAAATTGCTCCACCCAGGTGGGAGCTTGGCGACGATACCCCCGACAACAAATCCATCGACCAAAGACATGCAGTTATCTGCCAGCTTCTGACGTAACTTGAGAAACTCCTTGACTTAAGGCAGCATGATCTTGTCGTCCTCAAATTGCATCCTCCACACCTTTTTGGTCACGTGGATCTTGTTTCTGTTTTCGTCTTCCTTGTAGAGATTCTCTACAGACTCCTAGATGTCCTTTGCATTGACTGACTTGCTGTAAGACTCCATCAGAGAGTCCTCCATAGAGTTCAAAATAAGCAACTTGCAGAGGTTGTTATCTCTCCTCCACTTCGACTGTAAAATAGTTGTTTCGGCAACCCTTCGAGCATTTTCAACTTCTGGAATCCGAGGCTCAGGATCTGTCAATACGTAGTCGACGCTAACAAGTTGAAGATTAAGGCTGATATTTTCCTTCCAGACGTTTTAATGCTCTCCGTCAAACTTCTCAAGTTTGTTAAAACTTGTGTCGAGAAGGTTTGCACGGTTGTTCTCCATCAGATCTGAACCTTGCTTTAAAATTGTTATTCCCAAAACAGATATTAAATGGAAGAACAAAAGTGAACTGAGTGATTCTCAGGAATAAATTCCTGTCATGTACTCTGTCCATGAGGAACTTCGAGAGTTACTTCTCAAGAAGATCCTGAAGACTCTGTCTTTTTGTGAGACGGAGATGAAGACTCTGTCTCCTTATGAGATGGAAAGAAGACGCAACTCTGCTGGGGTGATAAAAATTACCATTGCTCAAAGCAAGATTCGCCCACAGCGATCTGCTCCCAGGAACCAACAAGTTCGAAGGAACTTCTGGAACGCTCGCTGTCACCTCCTTGCTGAACTCGCTGAACTCCGTGGACTCTAATGGCAGCGGCCACTCAAATATCTTTATTTTTTAATTTTTGAGTAAGTCGCCAATGAAAGCACGAAGATAGTATTTATAGAGTCGGGCTGAAATCCTAACTCTAATCTAGGCCGTACGCTGATTGCGAAAAGATAGGTACAAAGCATGGAAAGATTTAACTGAATCAAATTTAAATCCCACAAAAAAAGGATCTAAAATTTGACTCAATCTTTTTCATAACTGCCCGAATCTTCCAATCGGCGCCTAAGCACTGCACAGGCATACGAGCGCGCAAACACACAGGCGTGCAGGCGCTCGGGCTCATAGACGCACAGATGTACATGCACGCAGGCACGTACGCCACGCCGAGCCGCGCGTAGCCTGCGCCTGTCTCCACCACTTTGCGCCATTGAGCTCGAGTCTGAGTCCGAGTTGCTAAGCCCCCTCTGGGCTTACCTCCAATAGGAATAATTGTTTGCCATTAAAATCATTTGATTGTAAATCTTAATACAAACAGAACAGTATTACAATATAGGACTTCGATGTAGTCCTAGGAGTACACTTTTGTTTAATCTGGGTCCTAAGTGCCAATGGAGCGAGTGGTAACGCGTTGACTCCGTTGACGGGCTGACGACGGTTATCGGTTCTCTGAAGGTGTAGATTGCTCTGGGTGCTGGAGCTGGCTGAGAGGAGGAAGACGTTGAGTGTCTGTATCTGCCTCTCTGATGATCTCTGTCTGGATTGTTCGTATGTATGTCTCTCTGTGTGTGTGTAAGGAGGGGATGATTCCTTCATTTATAGCTGGGCAGGTTGGCTGCCCATGCGCGCATATGTAGGATGCGCCGGTGCGTGGAGACGCCACGTGGAGATTGCTGATGGAGGCGCATGGACGATGCGCCCTACTCGCGAGGTTGAATTCTTCATACTGCTGTTGTGAGCCGGCACGTAGCAGAGGAGAAGATCTTTCTGTTGCTGAGATCTTGGATAAGTTGAGTCAAAGGACACGTGTCGTCGACCCATGGCTCGGAGATCTCTGATTTGGTGGGGGGGATGATTTGGTGGGATGCACCTTGGATTGGGCGCATGATGAGATTTTGGCTCGTGACCTTTAGGAGTCACGAGCCGTTCTGGGCGCATGGCTTTTGAGGCGCATGCAAGCGACTTTCCTTCTGTCTTTCGGGATCAGAGATCAGTCTGGGACGCATGGCTTTTGAGGCGCATGCAAAGCTTCAACTGGAGACTCTTTTTCTGTCTTTAGGGATCAGTGAAGGGTCTGAGGCGCGTGGCTTTCGAGGCGCATGCAAGTTTGGGTGCATGGCCGCGGAGGCGCATGCGGGTGGTCGAATGGCCACGTGGCAGTAGCCGTCGGGATAGAGTCATGATGATGCTGACGTTGTGGACGCTTCATTTTCTGCGAAAGCTGTCAGCCGTTCAGACTTGGGAAGGCGTGCTGCCAACTTTGTCAGTTCAGCATTTAATGTTGGTGACATTCGATGGACAGCTGAGTGGGCGCGTCGGTTGACGTTCCACTAGGCGTATGGGGGCGCATCCCCTTTGATGCGCTTGGTACAGGGCGCATCTGTTTGAGAGGTGTGATGTGCTGACCAGCCGGCGCATCCGACACGTCTTTGATGATGCGGCTGTTTCGCTTCTCGAGTGCTTTTAATAGCCGCTTGGCTGAAGTCGAGGCATCTGGTTCATCCATTTAATGTGAGTTCATTACACGGAATCCGGAGAGCCATCCACTTGGCGCATGGGTTTGATCTGCCCGGCCTATAAATAGTGGCATGGAGAGAAGGTTGGCCTCTCATTCCCTCACGTCTTTCCAATATGAACTCAGGTTCTCGGGTGCATTCTGTTGACGAAGTGCTCCCGAGGGTGAAGATGAGACGCCATGTCGTCATTGATGCTCTTGAAGGTGACTGTTACATCCAAAAGACGGAGTATAGGGCTTCTGAGGCAGGCGGAAGGTGCCTGTTGCATCCAAAGATGGGGATGCTCGGGCCTTGTCTCCATTGTTCCGGAAGCGCCGTAGATCGGAATGGCGGTACTAGGCTCTCTCTTCCTTCAAAGTGGGTGTCGCCCGCTCTGATTGTGTTGAAAGCTGCCTTTCGCCGTGATTTCGATCACGGTCTTCCTTGGCCTTTGGAGGCTCTTTCGAAGCCTCCCCTGGCCACAGATTTGCGGTGCTCTTCTCTTCCTTGGTTCCAGCCAGAGGGTTAAATGCTTTGTGTATCGAAGCATTTATCAGGTGAGCCTGGCTGGAAGAGCGGCACACTCCTGCTCAGCCAGGTGAGCCTGGTTGGAAGAGTGGCACACTCCTGCTCGGCCAGGTGAGCCTGGTCGGAAGAGTGGCACATAACTGGGCTGCTGAAGGGATGCACATAACTGAGCTGGATGCACATAACTGAGCTGCTGAAGAGATGGCGGGATGCGCCTGGACGGGGGCGCATAGTGGCTGTTGCGCCTATCTGGAGATGCATGGTGGCCGCTGCGCCTATCTGAAGATGCATGGTGGCCGCTGCGCCTATCTGAAGGCGCATGGTGGCCGCTGGCTGTAGACTTAGGATCTTTTTTTTGTAGAAATTCTCCTTTGTACAACCTTTTCTAGACTTTTATATATAAAATAAAAAGTCCTTCTTCAAATGTCTATACTTATTGACTTTGCTGTGAAGTGTTATGTGCGAGTCCTGGCGCATGTAGTGTCTGGCGCATGGTCTTTCTGGTTGTGAAATTCCATGCTTCTACAAGACCCCCTTCAAAGTTTTCAAAACTTTTGAATAAGTTTTGGAATACTTTAAATAAGAAGCATGGCGATCAGGGCGCATGATTGTTGGGGCGCATGCCTGTTTAGCCGCATGCTCTTCTCAATTAATGAATTTGATAATGCCTCGGTAACCGAAAAGAGTAATGATGATCTTTTGGTTTTATCTGCTGCTATCTTCACAAGACCCGAGGCGACGGCTAAGATCACTCGTCATCAGTTCACGCGTGCGACCACGGCCTATAAATAGGTGAGAGGTGGAGAGAGAGAGTTCTTCTACTCTGTGCCGTTGCCTCCTTTAGAATTCTTTCTTCAAAATCCTAACTTCTTCCTCTCTGTTAGAATGGCTCCCAAGACTCCTCGCGGCGGTGCCGGCAAAGGAAAGGGGAAGGAGAAGAAGCCGGTAGAGGCTGTCGTAAGTGACATTCCTCGCCCGCCTGTCGAAGTTCGGCCGGCGGTAGTCGGTGAGCTTTATTGTCTCCTATCGATGTGGAAAACTTTCCCGTCGACGTACATAGGCTCAGGCCTTTATCATGCACTGTGGCTTTAATTGCTGACGCGCATGGGTTTTACACCCTGATGATGCGCCGAAGCCATCGCTGACGCGCATGGGCTCACGCCTTGACGATGCGCCGAGGCTCTACCGCTAACGCGCATGGGTTTATACCCTGATGATGCGCTGAGGCTCCTTTTTCAGATGCGCTTAATACGCGCATCTGACGAGCATGAACCTCTGATCTTTGTGTTGTCTCTAATATCTTTGCATTTTTGTGTCAGTGTCGATGACTATTCTACTCTTGAACGAAGTGCTCTTGGACGCTGCACTCTGTCAGATGGGAGTAGATTATGATGAAGAGGTGATAAACCCTGCTCAAGCGGGAAAGTTTTCCAACAAAATGAAAGATACATCTGAAATACATTGTTTTCCACAAACATCATGAATTATAAAAGAAGAAGAAAATCTAGGCAACCAGCTCATCAGTCTCGAGATCATCGTTCTCTAGTTGGGATCTCGGGAATAATACCGCAGAACAAAGCATCATCAGTGATACCTAAAAATGTTGGGTCTCCAGTCAGGAGGGAGCAAAGTACAATTCATGCTAATTTGACAACTGAAATAATAATAGAATCATGTACTTTTAAACAATTTGAAAATAAACAGTTCTTCAGCAGTTAAAATATTGTGATGTGAATAGGCAATGAACATGACCGGCTTGGGTTGTACAGTGAATGATATGGCTTATCCCCGTGTGTAAGAGGGGTAAGCTAACACAGTTGTTACAGTAATTTGGATGTGGTCATACTCATTACACTACTCCCCCAGTCCCCAAACAGTTACAGTAGTTACAGTAGTTACAGTCAGTGCTCTCAGAGAGAGTTCCGTATTGCATCGTGGTTTAAACTTGCATTAAAACGATTACTAAATAATTGTAAACTAACACAAACTATACTTGCCTCAAATTTGTACTGGACTTGAAGGGTTGAAGACTTCGAGATGGGATTTAGACTCGTCCTCGAAATCCTACATTCGAGAAGTTGACTCAGATTCCAGAGTTACCAAACTAACTATGCTAGTTGCAATCTCTAAGTTGTGTCCTAATCAATTTTAATCTTTATTTATGCAATCACAAACAAAAACACGATTATCGGTGCGTTGTAATGAATTACGAGGGAAAGATCAATTTAACCTTTATTTTGGAAAAACTCACAGTTACCAATTTAATTGGTAAAATCTTTGTATTTTCGTAATTATACATATAAAACTAAGTTTCTTGTTTTAATGAGAAAACATGATCGTTATTAAAATATTAAAAGCTTATAAATTTTAATGTGAGAAAACTTCATTAATTTTCTATTCAAAATAATATTTATTTTTGATTTACGCGTACGCTAAAAATCAGCAAAAACCAGAAAATGACTGAAAACCTATGCTACAAAATTACAGGCCACATAGAAAAATAGAAAAGCTGGGCTTATGCCCATTACAATTTATTTTACAAAAATTAAAATAAGACGAAACAGTTGTTAGTTCTAAAATCTTCCTACAATTTAATTATGAATAAACTAAATAATAAAAATAAATTAAATTATTTATGAGTCTCAGATATTGGTCCAATCGTCATATAGGCTAATGCCTCAACGTCCGGGCGAAGCCGGTTTCGTTTGCACTTAGCCAGGGCCCATTGACCAATACGGTCGTCACCCCAAAATCCAAATATTAATATTTTCCGAAAACTATTTTAAAATCATTTGAAAATTATAATTCAATTTTATGGAAAATCCGGCTGCATTTCCTCTATTTTCGGTCAACCCAAAAACTGGGAAAGTGTGCCATAATATCCAGTATAATTCCCAAACCAGGGAAACCCAAAAAATATATATATATATAACCATAATCATCCCCAATATTAATTCGGAACAAACCGAAACAAATTCGGAAATCCGAAACCAACCCAGAAAACATCACAGCACAAATTCAGAAAAATATCCGAAAACCAAAAATTTACAGAATTCATTTCCGAAAGTTTCGGAAAATCAAAACCAAACTAACAGAGGCTTTCCCGAAAGTTTCTCGAAAAATCCCGGAAGCAAAACGTAACCCAAAAATCGAATTTCCAAAGGAAATTCGTGGACCAATCTCATCACAGACACGGGAGGGACGAACTACTATGATTAACCAGAAATTACCTAAATCGACGGAATCCGAAGGGATGCCTCGGACTCGGGACGCGTGAATCTGCGAAAACGAACTCGGAAACTCGTGGACAGCGCTGGACAGTGCTGTCCAGATCAGCGGGGCACGGCTCGGGATGGCGATGCTAGGGCACGCAGCCGAGGAAGGCTCTGGACGGGCTGGGTGAGCCGGAGAGGGTGCTGGCCGGGCACGGGGGCGGCCGGCGGGAACAGCGCACGGGGCGCGGGCTGGATCGGGGTCCGGCGGGTCGTGGGTGTGCTGATAAGGGGCGCGGCGGCCAGGAATGGCGGGCGGCGGCGATGGGCGCCGGGGAGTCGGGGCGCGGCTGCGACTCGCGGGTTGGTGGAGAGACCGAGGGTGGACAGCGGGAGTACTCGGCCGAGAGGGAAAAGGAGTGGTGGTTTGGTGGTGTTAGTTTTAGAATGAGAAAAGAGAGTGGGGAGGGTTGGAGTAGGTGAGGAAAATAAGAGAGGTTATGGGGTTGTGCTCTTGGCTGAGAGAAATGAACGTGTGTGGGTGTATATAATGGAGAGAGTTGAGGAGGTGAATATGCTGGAGTGAAAGAAGGGGAGTGAAATAAGGGGGTGAGAGAGGAAAACATGGGGTGAAGGAAAAAGATGAGTTATGGAATGGGAAGAGACCTGGTTGGCCGGCAGTTTCGGGAGGGGAGGAGTCGGAAGGTCGGTGGCCTGGTGCCGAGGGGTCGGCCAAGGGCCGAACGGGTGAGAAAGGAAAAGTTTCCTTTCCAAACAAATGAGAGTGTGAGAGAGAGATTTAAATGAAATGTAAGTTTAAGAAATTTCTTTCTTTTCTCAGGATTAAAATTAAAGAGAGGATATGAGTTTAAGTTGAGAGTTGAAAGTTTAATAAAGTTGTAACACTACAAAAGAATACTCTTGCTGGAGAATGAAAGAGAATGAAATTTTAATAAATTTTATAAGAATAATTTTTTTGTAAATACTTTAATTAATTAGTAATAATTTTATTTTCTTCTCTTAGAAAATTTGTAACGCTATATAAATAATTCCTAAAAATTTTAAAATAGATTCAGATTTGGGTTCGGGTTCGGACTGGGTCTGGATGGGTCAGAACAGGTCAGGTCCAACAAAATCCAAACGATAGTTTAAAAATAATATTTTTCTTAAACCCAACTAATAGATAATAATAATAATAATAATAATAATAATAATATAATAATTAAACAAAAATTACACTACAAACCAATAATTAAATAATTCTAAAATTCTGGGTTTCACAATCTTCCCTCCTTAGAAAATTTCGTCCTCGAAATTAAAGGCAGGGTTAGGATCGTAAACTCAAATCAAACAGGTACGGGTACTACGCCCGTAACTCAGGTCCAACAATAAGAATTTCCAAGACATTCGTGGATGAGACGGTTTAAGGACAAGTTTCATTTATGATATCATCCATGCAGAAAAATACAAAAGCGAACCAAAGTACACAAGGTTGATCAGACCATCATGCACCGGTCCTGATTAGACAATATATTAGTGGGTGTACCCAATAAAATACTGTCATGATCAAGCTTGATAAAGAAATAGCTTGCAAAACTAGGCTAACTTGGCAGCATCAGTCAAGTTTAGAACGAAAAGATAAGAAATAGGAGTTATGTGATGACTCAATTTTCTGATCTTCTTCTCACCTCTGACTACGCTGGCTACTGGTTTCTCTGGCACTGAAAGGTTAAGTCCAATCTTCAGCTCTGAATTATCCAAAATGTGACTCGGATCCGGAATGTAGCGTCCGAGCTATGATACGTAGAAGACGTTGTGCACACTCTCAAGATTAGCTGGTAGAGCTAACCGGTATGCTACTTTTCCAACTCGTCTCAAAACTTCAAATAGTTCGATATATCTGGGACTCAGCTTTCCAGCTCTGCCAAATCGGATAGTTCCTCTGGTAGAAGAAATCTTCACAAAGACACTATCTCCTTCTTCAAACTCCAGTGGTCGACGACTGCTATCCGTCCAATACTTCTGTCTGTCTTGGGCAATCATGAGCTTGTCCCTGATCACCTTTACCTTCTCTGCTGTGTCAGTTACCATTTCTGGCCCCAGCAGTATTCTTTCTCCTACGTTGTCCCATGCAAGTGGAGTGCGGCAACGACGTCCATAAAGAGCTTCAAATGGTGTCATACCAATGCTAGCTTGGTAACTGTTGTTGTAGGAGAATTCCACTAAATGCAAATGGTCTTCCCAAGACCCTCCAAATTCCAAGACGCAAGATCTCAGCATATCTTCTAGCGTCTGGATTGTTCTCTCCGTTTGTCCGTCAGTCTGGGGATGGTAGGCGGTGCTGAACTTCAGTTGTGTTCCCAAGCTGTCATGCAAACTCTTCCAAAAGTGAGAGATAAATCTAGTATCTCTGTCAGACACAATACTTACCGGAACTCCATGAATCCGGTAGATGTGTCGCATGCACAGTGCTGCCAACTTCTCGGTGGATAGACCAACCTTGAAAGGAATAAAGTGGGCTGACTTCGTCAGTCGGTCCATAATAACCCAAATGTCATCCTTTCTTCCTTGGGATCGAGGCAATCCTGGCACAAAGTCTATTATTATATGCTCCCACTTCCACTCCGGAATGTCCAGCGGCTGTAGAAGTCATGCGGTTCTGTCTGCTAGCCTTCACTTGTTGACAAATCAAGCATCTGGCCACAAATCTGGACACATCCTTCTTCATTCCATACCACCAAACAATGGTACGCATATCCCGATACATCTTATTAGCTCCAGGATGTATGAAATACTGCGACTGGTGTGCTTCTTGCATAAGCTCGTTCCTCAGTTCGCCAGTTGATACGCAAAGTCTCGTACCATTCTTCAATGCTCCGTCACTGGCGATAGAGAATCCTTCAAGTGTTCCTGCCAATACTTCATCTCTGAGTTTGCAAAACGTCTCGTCTTGGAATTATGTCTCCTTGATTTTGTCCATAAGACTTGAACGCAATTGCAACTGCATCATGGTTGAGTCAGCTCCAGGTACAATAGCTTCTCGCCCTAGTTCCTTCATCTTTTCCTCAGGTAGTACAATCTCTAGTCTAAGCTTCTCTATGTCCTCCAACAAGTGCCGCACCTTAGTTAAGAACATCGCCACTGGGTATCGACTAAGTGCACCTGCAACCACATTAGCCTTACCCGGGTGGTACTATAAGTCGATGTCAAAATCCTTCATCAGCTCCAGCCATCTTCTTTGTCTTATATTCAGCTCCTTCTGGGTGAAAACATATTTCAGACTTTTGTGGTCTGTATATATTTTCACTCTCTCTCCATAGAGATAATGCTTCCATAGCTTCAAAACAAAGATAACTGCAGCAAGCTCCAGATCATGTGTGGGATAGTTCTTCTCATGAGTCCGTAATTGCCTAGATGTATAAGCAATCACTTTCCTATTTTGTTGAAGAACGCAATCCAGTCCTTTTCCTGAGGCATCACTGTAGATTGAGAAACTACCAGTTCCTGCGAGTAGTGCAAGGATTGGTGCAGTGGTAAGTCTCTTCTTCAGCTCCTCAAATGATGCCTGGCAATTTATCCGTCTATATGAACTCTTCATTCTTTCGAGTGAGCTTCGTCATCGGCTCAGCAATTCTGGCAAAATCTTTCACGAACTTCCGGTAGTAGCCAGTCAAGCCTAAGAAACTCCTGATTTCAGCAACTGAGCTTGGGGTAGACCACTTCTCAACAGCGGCTATCTTCTTCGGATCCACCGAAATTCCCTCTCATGTGACAACATGGCCAAGAAAATTTACCTTGTCTAGAAAAAATTCACATTTGGAATGCTTACCATACAGCTTCTCATTCCTCAAAGTTTCCAGAACTTTCCTGAGGTGCTCTGGTTTGATGGAAAGATAAGGGGCAGTCCTTTACCCGATGTTCAGCAGATCCACATGCCAAACATTTCCCCAATCTCTTGCGACAAATATTGGCTTGGTGACCAAGCCTTTTACAGTAGTCACAAACCAATAGCTTCTTACGATATGACTACCGGATAGGGCTCAAATATCTTCTAGATTCAGGGGTATCCCTCCTAGGATGAGGTTC
Organism: Iris pallida; assembly: GCA_029216955.1. Taxonomy (NCBI): domain Eukaryota; kingdom Viridiplantae; phylum Streptophyta; class Magnoliopsida; order Asparagales; family Iridaceae; genus Iris; species Iris pallida. The sequence continues at coordinate 9,323,370 of JANAVB010017200.1, forward strand.
CGCTCCAACTTGGTTTAAGATAGCTAAGGCTACATCATTGACGTTCTTCATGACTTCTCTCGTGATATTCATCTGTTCCTACTGGGCTTCAGCTTGAGCCTTCTGGAACTCCAGGATTTCTTGAAATAGGGCAACCATTTGGGAGGTGTTTGCTGGTACTGGTGGAGCAACATGAATGGGTACTTCACCAAGGAAATGCAACTCAGTTTGAGAAGATGTAGGAATCGCCAGTGTAGTAAAAACTTTACTGAATGCATTATGGGGACGGTCAATCAGCTGCGAGGGAATAAACCCTGGACTTGGTTTAGGAGATGGGGTATGATCCGGAGATGACACCTCATCGCCAGCAGGATTGGTCTTGTCAATGGCCATTCTCTGGAAGGTTTAGGATGCAAACATAAGCAAGGTATCCTACCAGTCTATAATCAAACAAAAATATTTATGTATATAATTCGGACCTATGTTGTGACAAATCAATGTTCTAGTGTTCTAATTGTTTCTAGGTATGTTTTTCTAAGTTGTTGTTATGGACCTGCATGGACCACCACTAAAAACATGTCACGACCCGGTCCCAATTTCTTGGATCGAATCGGATCATGCCCAGCCTGCACCGTTGTTGAGACGGCGGCAGTAAGCTGTATCACTAATGCAGAAAATTAACAACACAGTCTAATTGCCACAACTTTAATAATTCGAATAGTTTAAAACTTTTACAACAAAATGAAAGATACATCTGAAATACATTGTTTTCCACAAACATCATGAATTATAAAAGAAGAAAAAAATATAGGCAACCAGCTCATCAGTCTCGAGATCATCGTCCTCTAGTTAGGATCTCGGGAATAATACCGCGGAACAAAGCATCATCAGTGATACCTAAAAACGTTGGGTCTCCAGTCAGGAGGGAGCAAAGTACAATTCATGCTAATTTGACAATTAAAATAATAATAGAATCATGCACTTTTAAACAATTTGAAAATAAATAGTTCTTCAGCAGTTAAAACATTGTGATGTGAATAGGCAATGAATATGACCGGCTTGGGTTGTACAGTGAATGATATGGCTTATCCCCGTGTGTAAGAGGGGTAAGCTAACATAGTTGTTACAGTAATTTGGATGTGGTCATACTCATTACACTACTCTCCCAGTCCCCAAACAGTTACAGTAGTTACAGTCAGTGCTCTCAGAGAGAGTTCCGTGTTGCATCGTGGTTTAAACTTGCATTAAAATGATTACTAAATAATTGTAAACTAACATAAACTGTACTTGCCTCAAATTTGTACTGGACTTGAAGGGTTGAAGACTTCGAGATGGGATTTAGACTTGTCCTCGAAATTCTACATTCGAGAAGTTGACTCAGATTCCAGAGTTACCAAACTAACTATGCTAGTTGCAATCTCTAAGTTGTGTCCTAATCAATTTTAATCTTTATTTATGCAATCACAAACATAAACACGATTATCGGTGCGTTGTAATGAATTACGAGGGAAAGATCAATTTAACCTTTATTTTAGAAAAACTCGCAGTTACCAATTTAATTGGTAAAATCTTTGTATTTTCGTAATTATACATATAAAACTAAGTTTCTTGTTTTAATGAGAAAACATGATCGTTATTAAAATATTAAAAGCTTGTAAATTTTAATGTGAGAAAACTTCATTAATTTTCTATTCAAAATAATATTTATTTTTGATTTACGCGTACGCTAAAAATCAGCAAAAACCAGAAAATGACAGAAAACCTACGCTACAAAATTACAGGCCACAGAAAAGAAGAGAAAAGCTGGGCTTATGCCCATTACAATTTATTTTACAAAAATTGAAATAAGACGAAACAGTTGTTAGTTTTAAAATCTTCCTACAATTTAATTATGAATAAACTAAATAATAAAAATAAATTAAATTATTTATGAGTCTCAGATATTGGTCCAGTCGTCATATAGGCTAATGCCTCAACGTCCGGGCGAAGCCGATTTCGTTTGCACTTAGCCAGGGCCCATTGACCAATACGGTCGTCGCCCCAAAATCCAAATATTAATATTTTCCGAAAACCATTTTAAAATTATTTGAAAATTATAATTAAATTTTATGGAAAATCCAGCAGCATTTTCTCTATTTTCGGTCAACCCAAAAACTGGAAAAGTGTGCCATAATATCCAGTATAATTCCCAAACCAGGGAAACCCAAAATATATATATAAATAACCATAATCATCCCCAATATTAATTCGGAACAACCCGAAACGAATTCGGAAATCCGAAACCAACCTAGAAAACATCACAGCACAAGTTCAAAAAAATATCCGAAAACCAAAAATTCACAGAATTCATTTCCGAAAGTTTCGGAAAATCAAAACCAAACTAACAGAGGCTTTCCCGAAAGTTTCTCGAAAAATCCCGTAAGCAAAACGTAACCCAAAAATCGAATTCCCAAAGAAAATTTGTGGACCAATCTCATCACAGACACGGGAGGGACGAACTACTATGATTAACCAGAAATTACCTAAATCGACGGAATCCGAAGGGTTGCCTCGGACTCGGGACGCGTGAATCCGCAAAAACGAACTCAGAAACTCGTGGACAGCGCTGGACAGTGCTGTCCAGATCAGCGGGGCACGGCTCGGGATGGCGATGCTAGGGCACGCAGCCGAGGAAGGCTCTGGACGGGCTGGGTGAGCCGTAGAGGGTGCTGGTCGGGCAAGGGGGCGGCCGGCGGGAACAGCGCGTGGGGCACGGGCTGGATCAGGGTCCGGCCGGTCGCGGGTGTGCTGATAAGGGACGCGGCGGCCAGGAACGGCGGGCGACGGCGATGGGCGCCGGGGAGTCGGGGCGCGGCTGCGACTCGCGGGTTGGCGGAGAGACCGAGGGTGGACAGCGGGAGTACTCGGCCGAGAGGGGGAAGGAGTGGTGGTTTGGTGGTGTTAGTTTTAGAATGAGAAAAGAGAGTGGGGAGGGTTGGAGTAGGTGAGGAAAATAAGAGGGGTTATGGGGTTGTGCTCTTGGCTGAGAGAAATGAACGTGTGTGGGTGTATATAATGGAGAGAGTTGAGGAGGTGAATGTGCTGGAGTGAAAGAAGGGGAGTGAAATAAGGGGGTGAGAGAGGAAAACGTGGGGTGAGGGGGAAAGAGGAGTTATGGAATGGGAAGAGACCTGGTTGGCCGGCGGTTTCGGGAGGGGAGGAGTCGGGAGGTCGGCGGCCTGGTGCCGAGGGGTCGGCCAAGGGCCGAACGGGTGAGAAAGGAAAAGTTTCCTTTCCAAACAAATGAGAGTGTGAGAGAGAGATTTAAATGAAATAAAAGTTTAAGAAATTTCTTTCTTTTCTCAGGATTAAAATTAAAGAGAGGATATGAGTTTAAGTTGAGAGTTGAAAGTTTAATAAAGTTGTAACACTACAAAAGAATACTCTTGCTGGAGAATGAAAGAGAATGAAATTTTAATAAATTTTATAAGAATACTTTTTTTTTATAAATACTTTAATTAATTAGTAATAATTTTATTTTCTTCTATTAGAAAATTTGTAACGCTATATAAATAATTCCTAAAATTTTTAAAATAGATTCAGATTTGGGTTCGGGTTCGGACTGGGTCTGGATGGGTCAGAACCGGTCAGGTCCAACAAAATCCAAACGATAGTTTAAAAATAATATTTTTCTTAAACCCAACTAATAGATAATAATAATAATAATAACAATAATAATAATATAATAATTAAACAAAAATTATACTACAAACCAATAATTAAATAATTCTAAAATTCTGGATTTCACAATCAGATTCGGGACCAAAGGAAAACTGAGTCCGAGATACATCGGACCCTTCGACATATTGGAGAAAGTAGGGAATGTATCATATCGGCTTGCTTTACCCCCAACACTAGAGGGAGTTCACAATGTATTCCATGTTTCCCAATTACGAAGATATGTGTCGGATCCGAGCCATATACTCGACCATTCAGAAATCACCGTTGGGCCTACACTATGGATAGAACAGAAACCCGTTGGGATCTTGGATCGAAGAGAGAAGGTACTCCGCAATCGGATCATTCTATTAGTACGAGTCGCATGGAGCAAGGATTCGCCTGGAGATTCAACTTGGGAGAAGGAAGAAGATATGCGAAAACAATATCCGTATCTATTTCCTAAGTCAGGTCAGTAATCATACCGCTACTCTAGTTATTTCAAATTCCGAGGACGAAATTTTTCTAAGGAGAGTAGACTTGTCATACTCTTAGTTTTATTGTTATTAGTATGATTATTTATTATTATTATTATTATTATTATTATTATTATTATTATTATTATTATTATTATTATTATTATTATAATGATAATTATTATTATTATTATTATTATTGTTATCAATATTAATAATTTCCATAGCCAAGTGTCCCTACAAACTAAACCTAGCCATGGCCAAGTGTCCCTACAAACATAAATCCTAAGGGGCCAAGTGTCCCCCATGTGTCCTATGGACTTATGTGGAAGGGGGACACCTCACCCCCTTCTATCTATATAAATTTTCTTCCCCCCCCCCCCACACACAAAACCCACACACACAAAACCCACACACCAACACCACCAGCACCCTCTCTTTCCCTATATAAACACACCCCCACACACTTTACACAAGAAAAAGAAAAAAAACAAAACACACACACCCCCCGACCCCCGCCGCCAGCCGCCTGCCGCCGCCGCCCGCCTGCCGCCCGCTGCCGCCCGCCGCCAGTCGCCTGCCGCCAGCAGCCGCCGGCCACCCCCCACCACTTCCTCTTCTTCATCCTCCTCCTCTTCCACTTCAATTTCTAAGAAGAAAAAAACCTAGGTAATTCTCATCTTCTTCCCCAACCTTATTTCTCCATATTCAAACTAGTTTAAAATCGCAAACAAGAGTTGTTATTTGATTTTTGAAATTCAATTAGGGTTTGTGGAGAAGCCTAGGTCATTTCCAATCCAAGGCAAGTCCTCTTCCCCTCCTTCTCAAATTTGGTTCATCTAGGTTAATTTAAGTAATTACGAAATGAAATTAAAATTCTGAAATTTATAAGTTTAATCATACGAAAATTTTGATGAGTTTGGGTAATACTAGGAAATTTGAATTATAAATCTGAAGTCTCATATTAATTTCTTCATCTCAATATCATAATTTGGAATATAAGTTATGGAAATATCCCTAATTATGGTTTAATTACAAATTCTGAAAATTTAGTAGCAATTAAACAAATTTTGAGATATCTAAAATTTTTGCAATTTTGAATTCAAGTAATTTTCAATTTTGATAGACATAGGCAAAGGAATTAAATTTGTTAGACTTAGATACTGGAATAATTATTTGTGACGTATCACGGATAAGTGTATATGCGTTGGACACAAATAAAGGAACCAATTGTGGACATGAATTATTGAACTTGAATTATTATGAACAAATGAACACATATGGACATATGGGGCTCTCCATGGTAAGTCTGACATACACATAAGAACTGAACAGCTGGACCGCACGCCGGGAAGGTAAAAAGTACAAGGACCCTGTTTTTCTCTATTTTAGTACTCAATTTTGTGTGTTCACGTTTAGAAATAAGTCTCGTTTCTACATTTTTCTACTTCATGCACAAGAATTAAAATGTTGATATTGAAGAGTTTGGGTTTGATTTAATTTTTTTATACTATCTATATGGTATATATATATATATATATATATATATATATATATATATATATATATATATATATATATATATATATATATATATATATATATATACATATATAGATATATGTATAAAGTCTTCGCATATTAACTAGTATAGTTGGATAAACATTTGCTCTATTTTGATAAACTGCAAAACAATTAGCAAGCCGCGACCCGACTAATCGCTAAAGGAAAGGTAACCATTGCTTGCTCAGGTAAAAGTCTCAAGTTCCTTTTGTTCTTTTATAACTGCATGATCCGGTGTTGAGAGTTGCTCCACCGAAGGGGTCGACGAGCCCATTTATTTACCTGCGTGGTTCCGGTGTTGAGAGTTGCTCCACCGAAGGGGTCGGCGAGCCCAGATTTTACTTTTATCATATATATATATTTTTTGTAAATTTTTGGGGCTCCTAAATACAAAGGAGACTCTGCCGAAATTTTTGAAAAATTTAGGAGATAGACAAATTTTTGACTTTCGAAAATTTTTAGAAAATTCCTTATCTAAGAAAGCATTTGGGAGGGAAGAACAACTGAATATCCCTAGATATCCCGTAACATAAATAACAAAAGCTAATCAGTATTTCGGAAATCTCATAAATCAGTACATCTAGTTTCAACTAGGGTGTACTAGCCCAAGGGAGGCTCGGAATCTCGAAAATCAATGCATCTATTTGACAGTAACATCATATAGATGATTTTAGCCCAAGGGAGGCTCGGAATTCACAGCCTGATCCCGGGTTAACGGGATTATTCATGAGAAATATTTAGAGAATTATTCGGAGTATTGTTCTCAAAACTGCCTTCCATTAAATTTCAATCTTACTCCAGAATCAACGCTGTCTATTATAGGTGGACAGTTTTTCCCTAATTGCTCAAGGAAAGCAATTCCTACTAAAAGCTCAAGAAAAGCTCAGAAATCTCATTATTCATGGAGTAGGACGTTGTTTTCATTCATGTTTTACTAAAGCAGATATATATATATATAGCAGTGTAAATTGGCATGTCCTGTACATTTTTTTTCTACATATCTCATATCTTATTTTACTTTCACCGTTCTTGGCCGAGGACTTGCTTGTCGTTTTCTAAACGACCTAGTATTTGTTCACTAGGTGAAGAAGAAGAAGACGCCTCCGCCGAAGTATCGCCGCACTACAACGAGGAGTAAACTGTCTGGACTACCTACAGTTATGGCCAGTAGTATCGTAGCTATTTTGCAAATTTACTTTTGTAATAATCTGTAATAGTATTGTTGGAAAAGTTTTCTGTATAATAATTACACTATATTTTTAATACCATGAAAACTCCTTGTATTTTCCATTCTGCTGATGATTACGGACGACAATCGCGAATTTCGGCACGTAGCCTGGGGATGTGTTTATGACGTCACCATTCCATCCGGGAAGCGGGACGTGACACACGTTGTGCCACGAAGTTGTGTGTCGCATGTAGAACACGGACATGCATGATTGGCTGGCCACCAGTACGTACAAGCCATGCGATAGGATTAACCGCTAATAGAATTGCATGCTTGTTTGACTTAGCAGTTATAGAGATTTACTTTTGTGGATACAACATAGTAGGCATTGGGCGGGGAGGACAATTCCTTAACGTATGGGCTTCGATGCACTTTTTCTTGTGACCCGGAAGCTCCGCTGGAGATACAGGATTGATGACCCATGATTACTGACGGCCACTGACGTTCTGCGGAACGTTATGCTCTTACTGATTGGGCCTCTGGTGTCCCAAGAGGGGACCATGCCGATCCTATTTAGCCAGGACCCATGCGTAAGAAGGATTATTCTTAACTACATTCACTTAGAACGGTTAGGCACCTTTATCTGTTAGGTATGAGTACTTTTGGTTTGGATGCTTATATCTGACTGTGGCTTGGAACAATAACTTATCGCGGATTAGTTCGTCACATCTTGTCCTTGTTTGGTTGTAGGTGTGACTTACTACTCCGATGAGAAGGTATTGAACCTTGTTAGGGTCCGGATACCATATTGGATTCATAGCATGAAAAGATACGTCACCGTGAATTAGTTTACCATCTCTTGTCCTTGTTTGGTTGGGGGGATGGTAAGCTAGTTCAATAGATGTGTATTGGACCATGTTATAATTCAATTGACTTATTTATTTGAGCAATATTTATTCAGTTTATATGGCATGATATTATGTGTCTTGTTACGTCCCTCTGAGGACCTGGTTATCTCGTCAAGTGTGTGCTCTTGTCTTTCGCAGGTGTTCTAGCCGTGGCCATGATCATCACTATTCCTCCGAGGATGATTGCACTTTGATCGTCTTCGCTTCGCTCGCTAAACTCATTTCATTTTTCATGTATTTTTCTCTTATTTGTTGGTAGTGGATTTGTCTCCGCCCAACATATTGTATCAAGATAATTCATTATCATTATATGATATCTTTTATTCATTTATTTTTGTGTGGATGAGATTATGTTATGGTTCTACTGTATTTTACAGCTTACGTATATTTATTATACGGCTGGCATGTCTACGTTCCTAGTCCTACGTATTTTGGGACTGGGGTGTTACAAAAACCCATACCCAGGAATCAGTATTTTTACTTTAGTAGCTATAAAAGAAGTAGAAGCAATGGTAATCATAGGTTAACAATCCCTTAAAAACACTGTCAATGCATGCCTTGAAACATTTTTTTCGAAAGCAATTATATGTAGTTTTTTTCAAAAAATATTTTCTCCTAAAATTTGTCTCGATAATTACAAAAACATACTATTCAGAACTATTATATGCTTCAACATGACTGCCATTTTTTTCAGCTAAATTTTTTTAAGCTAATATTTGATACACATACTGTGTTATATATATATATATATATATATATATATATATATATATATATATATATATATATATATATATATATATATTCTACAACTTGTGGTGGACTATATGATTGATTGTCTCTAATTTTATCGATTATTTTGTTTTTAATCCATGCAGTATTAGCTTGTGGATGACATCTTGTTATAAGTTCATCTAAACAAGAATGTCGATTTTCTAATGTACGAAATAATAAATATTTCCCCTTCACTAATGGCTTTAGCTTATATTATATAATTACAACTTGATTCACTACTAAAATATTGGTAATTAGCGATGGATATTTCCTTCGCTAAATACTATATTTCCGTCGCTAAAGTAATTTACCGACGGATTACCGACCGAAATAGAACGTCGATAACTACAACGTCGCTATGACATTTCCGTCGGTAAGCTAAAATACAGTATTTTGTAGTGATTCATCACATTTTATATACAATTTTACGACATTGTTCAAAATAGATGAACAAATAAGACTATGTTCAATTATTATATCACTTATAAAAATTCTAAATTTAGAACGAGTTTAAAAAAAATCATAAATAATTAAGTGTGCTAACATTATTGGCATTATCATCTAACTTATCATCTAGATTTTCAATTAAGTCATCACTACTTCCATTATCATCACCACCTTCATCTAATTATTCTACATTCTTCTTTAGTAAATGTTACAACTTGGTGAGAAGAACTATGATGACAAGAACTAGGATCAATATGAACAATTTGGTTATTAGAAGTATCTCTACTAATTATACTATCAATTATTGGTGATGGTGAGTAACATAAATATTTATATACAACATAATTGTAATTAACTTCAAGAACAAAATTATATGTTTCTTCACCATCTAATAATAAAACAGTAGAAGCAAAAATGTGCTTTAATATAAATTTATATCGGATAGAATAATGATCGATATAAGATTATATACATTATCTAATGTAATATTCTGATATGTTAAAGAAGCTAGTTGGGTAAAACGTCATTCATAAGATAGTGTATTTAGTCCACCTCCGTACGAACATAATATTATTATGCTTTGATCCATGACAAATAGAGATTGTAGAGCTTCTAATTAATTGAGTGTTTTTGAAAAAAGATTGTAGAAGACTAGATGACTATATGGTAGTAGGGTTGTCGGTTTATTCAGTTTCAACCGAACTGAAATAGTTATAACCGAGCAAAATTCTAAAATCCAAATAAATGATTCGATTTGTTTTATTGGACTATTTTTATCAATTAATGGGCTAGCCAAAAGTAAGAATTGTTGTTAAATTATATTAAAAACTATAGTTTTTATACATACAATTATTCTATTTCAAAGTTGGACCCAAAGTTTGACTAGTTATTAAATTATCAAAATAGTACTTTAAAACACATACATACAATTTCTGTTGTCAACATATGCACAAAAATATATACATTTGTAATCACAAAATATGCACAAATTGAGATTATTTACATAATTGTGTAAGTCTTATTCGATATTCGGTTTTCGATTTTGGACCGAATGCCGAAACCAAAACCAATCCGAATATAAAATTTAGTATTTTCAAAACCTTGAACCTAATTTTTTTTTTCAAACCGAACCAAATCTCTTATTGGGTTCGGTATTGTTCGGTTCTTGGTCCAAAACTATATATAATGCTCACCCATTGTATAAAGCTTCTTAACCATAGTTTCTGAAAGGAGAACTTGTGAATGTAGAGTCTCTGAGAGATAGTAGAGGAGTCGCATAGAAATATGTAAAAGAACCTCTAATGTTCCTTCGATTTATAATCAGTAATATAGTCGTTGAAAGAGCGGTTGAGTTAAATAAATCTAGTCGGTCTTGACCTGGCCAGACCCAGCCTAGATTGGCTCTATCCGGATTCTAGACCAGACTGGATCTGGAATTTTCATTCACGACACGGTCCGACCCGGTCCAAACAGAACCAAACCGAACCCGACCGGGCTAGATCGACGGGCATACCAAAGAACATGAGCCGCCGCCACCAACCTTGTTGTCTTCTTCCCCTCCGGGCCATGGCCCATAACCATCCGTTTGAAGCGCTATAAATTATCCACTCCAGTCCCTCCTCCTCCTCCTCCTCCAAGACCCCCACAATGGACTCTCGGTTCCGTGCCACCTTCCAGAACTGGCTCGTCCAGCAGGAGGACGACCTCGATGAGCTCCAGCGCGCCCTCAGCAATCCCGCCACTCCCGACGCCGAGCTCCTTGCGCTGGTCGCCAAGACGGTGTCCCACTTCCAGCAGTACTCGGACCGCCGCCGCTTCCTCGCCCTCGAGGACGCCCCGGCCCTGTTCTGCCCGCACTGGTGCTCCACGTTCGAGTCCTCCTTCCTCTGGATCGGCGGCTGCCGCCCCTCCCTCTTCTTCCGCCTCCTCGACGCCCCTCCCCACCAACAACAACCGCCCGACGACTCGATGTGGACAATGCCGCAGGGAGGAGAGGTCACTCTGGAGCAGTACTTCATAGGCGGGTTGGCGGCGGCGGACCCGATCGGCCGCCTCCGACGGGCGGTGGCGATGGAGGAGGAGCAGCTGGACCTGAAGATGAAGAAGCTGCAGGAGGGGCTGGCCGAGAAGCCGATGATCACGGTCGCGACGAGGGGCGGGGGGCCGGCTGCGGGCGGGGACGGGGGGCAGACGAGCAACGGGAACGTGGACGACGAGGTGAGGGAGGTGATGGAGGACTACTCGGACGGGCTGATGGGGATACTGGAGGAGGCGGACACGCTGAGGGTGAAGACGGTGAGGAGGCTGGCCATGGACCTGCTGAAGCCGAGGGAGGCGGCCGAGTTCGTCAGGACCGGGAAGAAGCTGTACCTGTCCGTGCATGAGTGGGGGAAGACCAGGGACAGGGAGAGGGGAAGGAACTGTTGAGCTGCATGCACCTGCATATATGTTGTTCCTTTTGGGTTACTTTCTTTCTTTGCATGTCAATAATAAAATGTGCATCAGTGGGGTAAGAATAGCTAGGGAGAGAGAGGCAGAGAGGAAGGGGGTGTGTTTTAGTGTTTGCTTTGCATGTAATTGTTGTTACATTATCAATAAAATGTGTTCCATTTCCATGTGTTAATTCATTTCTTAAAGTTATTTATACATTTATTTATTTATTTCATCCAATGTGTTTTAAGACAATTGAAAGCAGAGTTAGGGTTACACGTTTTTCAAATAAATGGAAGTAATAATGCTGTCTCTATGGTTCGATCCACTGATTTTCTGCCATCCAACTATGGTCTTATATCTCTCCAAACTATGTAACCACAAGAGCCACTCGAATTCAGTAGTTAGAGATATATGTCGATAAATATATATTGACATAATTAAATACTTCCACAACTACGTCGATAAGTACATATTTCATAAGTACATTTTAAATAAAAAATATTTTATTTAATATTTAGGTGAGAATATTCATATAAAATAGACATTTATGGATGTCTATATTAATATAATCCATGAAAGCATGACCTCCAACTTAAAATCTCCTCTTGTGAATTCTATAGCAAATTAAATAAATAATAAGAAAAGTAAAACTAGATATATATATAGTATGTAATCAAAAACACTTGGAAGGGTGACCTCCTTGGCCTAGGATATGCTGGTGGCAAAGAGATGGATAAATATGGTGAAATATATTTCTTTCTTTTTGTGTGTAAAATATTAGAAAAAAGTTATTTCTGATATAAAGTAATTCATTTTGAAGTAGTAGTACATGATCATTCTATAATAAGAGGTTTGTTAAAATGTTCATATTTGGATGATAAGTATGACACATAATGTTATTTCTAAAATCGTTAATTATCTAGTAAGTCAAGTGTACGCGGTGCATATGTGCTTGCCTCCAGTGAGCCACATGTGCTACATAAAGGCATCTAGTGAGCCAAATGTGGTACATGCAGGAGTCTAGTGGGCCAAGTGTGGTGCATGCAGGCATCTACTTAGCCAAATGCGATACTTACAAGAATCTACTGATCGAGCCAAACGCGGTACATGCAGGTGATCCAAGTGCAGTGTATGCAAACCCTTTAGCGAGCCAAATGTGGTACATACAGGCGTCTAGTGGGCCAACTGTGATAAATACAAGAGTCTAGTGAGCCAAGTGTGGTGCATGCAGGCGTCTACTGAGCCAAAAGCGATACTTATAAGAAATTATTGATCGAGCCAAATGCGATACATGCAGACATGTAGTGATCCAAGTGCAGTGCATGCAAGCCCTCTAGTGAGCCAAATGTGGTACATGCAGGCATCCAATGTGCCAAGTGTCGTGCGTGCATGCATCTACTGAGCCAAATGCGGTACATATAAGCATCTACTGATCGAGCCAAATGTGGTACATGCAGACATGTAGTGATCCAAGTGCAGTGTATGCAAACCCTCTAATGAGCCAAATGTGGTATATGCAGGCATCTAGTGTGCCAAGTGTGGCGCATGCATGTATCTACTGAGCCAAATGCGATACATACAAGCATCTACTGGTCGAGCCAAATGCGGTACATGCAGACATGTAGTGTTCCAAGTGCAGTGCATGCAAGCCCTCTAGTGAGCCAAATGTGGTACATGCAGGCATCTAGTTAGCCAAGTGTGGTGCATGCATGCATCTACTAAGCCAAATGCGATACATACAAGCATGTACTGATCGAGCCAAATGCGGTACATGCAGACATGTAGCGATCCAAGTGCAGTGCATGCAAACCCTCTAGTGAGCTAAATGTGGTACATGCAGGCATCTAGTTAGCCAAGTGTGGTGCAAGCATGTATCTACTGAGGCAATGTGATATATACAAGCATCTACTGATCGAGCCAAATGCGGTACATGCAGACATGTAGTGAGACAAGTGCAGTACATGTAAGCCCTCTAGTGAGCCAAATGTGGTACATGCAGGCGTCTAGTTAGCCAAGTGTGGTGCATGCATGTATCTATTGAGACAAATGCGATATATACAAGCATCTACTGATCGAGCCAAATGTGGTACAAGCAGACATGTAGTGAGACAAGTGCAGTACATGCAAGCCCTCTAGTGAGCCAAATGTGGTACATACAGACGTGTAGTTAGCCAAATATATTAAATATAGATTTCGCATGCATGACAAGTCATAGATACGTGATAAGCATTAATGACAAGTTATAGATACGTGATAACCATATTTTTGGACTCCACCCAGTTGCGAATAACTGCATCTAACCATAAATTTCACATACATAACAAGTCATAGGTATATAATAACCATTAGTAACCGTGAAAGATATCCAAAAACTCTACCTTGTAATGTATTAAATACAAATTCTATCTTATCTTGTAAAGAATTATATTCCTCAACATAAATCTAATTGGAGCTAGACGACATAAGTTGAAGTTTTATATTTATAGTAAATTTATCTTCATTTAAGTTTGGACTCTACCAATAGTTAAGAAATTAAGATTATTATGTATAACAATAATTATTCTTGCATGCACAACAACATCTAACAATATGCGACAATTATTACTATGACATAACTATCAAATGAAATTTATCTAAACAACCTAACATTGTACTTGAGTGGCCAAATCAGAAAAGGTTGCCTTTCCAAAACATAAAATAAATATATAATATATAGGGCAAAAATGGTACATCTGAGTATAGGGCAAAAATATGATATATCCCATATTTGCCATTACTTATAAGAGTACTGAACGTGCGTGCATCCAAATCTAGGGGTGAGCATTATTCGGTTTTGAACCGAAAATCGAACCGGACCGAACTAACTAAGAAATTCGGTTCGATTTTAAAAAAAATCGGTTCGATTTCGATTTTGAAAATACTAAATTTTCTTATTCGGTTTCGGTTTTGGGTTTCGGTTTCGGTCCAAAACCGAAAACAGAATAAGAAATTTTAGTTTATATATATATATATATATATATATATATATATATATATATATATATATATATATATATATATATATATTATAGGTATGTACTAAATATACATAGGTATATACCATATGTATATAATAAATATATCTACGTATATTTATTTATTATATATATTAACAAAAAAAAAGACAAAAAAAATCCAAAAATCGAATAAACCGAAAACCGAACCGATTTAATTCGGTTCGGTTCGATTCGGTTCGATTATTGACCAATTCGATTTGGTTTCAATTTTATTTATTCGGTTTCGATTTAATTCAATTTTTAATTATTCGATTCGGTTGGAATCGAATAAACCGAAAACTCACCCCCAATCCAAATCTATCGTCATACAAATAGTAGCTTGGATGAGCACTTACCATGGTTTTGCGTGTGCGTGCCATCCTTTTGTCTGGAGGCGCCGACCGGGAATACGAGTTGCTTTGGATTTAGTGTTCGGTAATATACGGCTGGAGCCACGGGACGAAGTGGTGGTAGAGCCCTTACTCCCAAACCCTCAAACAGTGGTAATGCAGTAACAAATCAGGACATACATAGTTATATACGATGTTATATACATAGATATATATGTTATGACTTTCTACTATGGATCAGTTCCTCGAACCCAGACTCCGGAAAGCAGAGCTGGTCTCAATTAACATCCAGGTGACAATTCCGGACAAAGCCCATTTGCTTTCGGCGAATTGATTTTATTAATGAATGATGTGAAAAGTCATTTAACTATGAACAGTGGCGTAGCCAAAATTTGAATACAGCGAAACCAAATTCGACTAATTTTTTTTAATTCAAAATAATACTAAAAAATAAGAATTTTTTTTGCATAAATTAATCACAAATCTAATTTTCTATACCTAATATTGGTCGTCTATTCTAGTTTTTCTATTTTAGCTGCTCATTTTTCGATTTATTTTTAAAATACGATTCGTATTAAAGTGTGCATTAATCCTAACACAATATAATCAGAACCTTCAATTTTTGTGTCACTCCAGCCAAGTCATACAAGACATTTATGATCAATTTTGACCATTTGATCGAGGAGATTTGGTGTATCTTAAAATTCTTACTTGGATCCTACCCACTTTAGTCATGAACCTTGTCATTGTAGTGTCTTATAAAAAATAAATATTATTTTCTCCCTCAAGGAAAAACAAGATTAATCTTTTTTTTATTTCCATATATATATATATATATATATATATATATATATATATATATATTTTTTTTTGGAAAACCCCCCATTTTATTAATCAAGGCCCGAACACCGAGACCTGGAAAAGTATACAAGGCGCAAAATGCCGAAGCCTATACAAGTATACCATCAAAAGGAGAAAGGAGGAGGATGGGGGGGGGCTGGCAACAATCGAGATCTAGGGGAGAATAGAGGCCCAAAAAGCCCGCGAGCTGTGAGCGCACCGGGTGCTCCTTTTACGACATTGGCGGAAGACTTCCCGGGTGAGCTGAATGGCTGTGTAGTGGAATCCTTCATATCTTGCTTTGTTACGATTCTTCCAAATGACCCATGAGGCGGCCGCTGCGACGATCTGGTGTCCGTGGGAGGCCGAACCCCAAGCGTATGCCAGATCGTGGAAGCGCCCACTGCCTGGCACGATGCTACACAGTTGGTTGAGAATCCTCCAAATGTGACCTGGCAGATCCCTGAGATAGAAGATGTGGTCAATAGTCTCCATCTGGCGGTCATCGCAACAGTTGCAGGCTGATGCTAAGCTGAACCCTATGGTCTTCAGAATCTCGTCGGTGGGCAGTTTCTGCCAGATGACTCTCCACATCAGGACGGACCACTTCTTAGGTATGCAAGAATGCCAGTAGGGGGCAATGGTGGGGTTCGGGTGCCCAATAATGCGCACCGCGCGTCGCGCCGAACGCATTGTAAACGTCCCCGAGGTCTCGATCGACCACCTCCATGCATCCTCATCGTTTCTGATTCTAACTCCGCATCGGCGTATGCTCTCCACGGTTTCGTTTCCGGACCAGTCACGAATCTTGTCCCAGTTCCAGTCATTACAACTAAGGTCCCACAGATCGCTAATCCTGACGTTTCTAGGGGTCTCCGAGGTTATATATATATATATATATATATATATATATATATATATATATATATGTATAATGCTACAGTTACAACCAAATGTTTACAATCCTCTTGTGGACACACAAAAAAAGAAGAAGAAAACGTTGTATTTTCTTTTTAGGGAAGATTTATGAAATGCCCAAAAACTAAAAAAGTTTTATGTAAAACCCACCGCTAAAAAAACTTTCATCGCGTGCCCAGAATTAGAAAAACTTATCCAAAGCGGGTTCCAAATGACCCTTTTGCCCTTCCTTTTAATTTATTGGAAACACCCACAAAACTGCTCTTAAAAAAACGTTTCAATACTCCATCTTCTTCCATACGCTGCTCACTTTCGAATCTAGGTTTTCTCCTCAAAAATCTTCAAAAACTCGTCGAAAAATTTCCGAAAGACCGGGACGAACGACAAAAGTGCTAAAACGGAGGTCCAAACATCATTTTTTTACGAATCTAAAATTTCGGAAGGCCGTCTAACGATAAAATCGTTACTTTCAGTCTCCTCGACGATACGCTCATTTTGCGACAAACGGGACCTCGTTTCGACCTCCCAGTCAAAAGTTATGGCCCTCCAAAGTTTCAGCTAACCATAAAATGCAGGAGAATGGCATTCTCCGTCTTAATTTATACGGAGAATGACCATTCTCCGTCTTAATTAGGACGGAGAATGACATTCTCCGTCTTAATTTACACGGAGAATGGTCATTCCAGTGTTAAAACGCAGGAGAATGACCATTCTCCGTGTTAGAAACACGGAGAATGCCATTCTCCGTGTTAAATGAAACGGAGAATATCATTCTCCGTGTTAAATAAAACAGAGAATGGCATTCTCCGTCCTAATTAAGACGGAGAATGGCCATTCTCCGTGCTAAATTAAACGGAGAATGACCATTCTCCGTCTTAATTAGGACGGAGAATGCCATTCTCCGTGTAATTTATCACGGAGAATGGTCATTCTAGTGTTAAAACGCAGGAGAATGACCATTCTCCGTGTTAGAAACACAGAGAATGCCATTCTCCGTGTTAATTAGGACAGAGAATACCATTCTCCGTCTTAAATAAAACGGAGAATGCCATTCTCCGTCCTAATTAAGACGGAGAATGACATTCTCGGTCCTAATTAAGACGGAAACGGAGAATGTCATTCTCCGTGTTAATTAGGACGGAGAATGGCATTCTCCGTCTTAAATAAAACGGAGAATGGCATTCTCCGTCCTAATTAAGACGGAGAATGCCATTCTCCGTCCTAATTAAGACGGAGAATGGTCATTTCCAGTGTTAAAACGTGTAATTTAGTTTTTTCAGGAATAAAGAGTTTCGTTCTTCTTTCAAAGCGATGATAATTCTTATGGAAAAGAAGAAGAAAGATCTTCTCTCCACAATTGAAGATCTGAGTTCAAATTTCTCCACGATGAAGATGATGATGATGGTGATGATGATGACGAGCGATGATCTGAGTTCGACTGAAGAAAAACACACCGAACTACGAACGATCTTTGTGATCTCTGCTGAATATGAGAGCAATGGAATTCGGATTTTTCGTGAAGAAGAAGAAGACGAAAATCGCAATCCAGATCTGAGTTTTTGAATTCAAATACATATAGATGACCAATTCGCGCGGAGGGGTAGTTTCGGTATTATAAAAATAGCAGTTTCTAGCGGGTGGCATCTAAAAGGGAATCTTGGAATATTTAACGTGAAAATACTTAATTCTGGGTATTTCATAAAACTTATCCAGCGGGTGGGCATTTCATAAAAGCCTACCCCGAAATTGGGTTTCTCAGCAATTTCCAGTTCTTTTTATTGGCGTAAGGCACCACAAATCGAGTACGCCTGAAAGATCCTGCGCTGAGGATACTCGAGTACAAAAAAGAAAAATTCTGGGGAATGGGATGATGGAGATCAAGCGGCAGTTGCTTCTTTACTCCGTTGACACTCCGATTACAAAAGTGGGAGAAAATCTAAGAAAATTGCTAACTCTCGGCTCACTGGCAAGAAGTGCAGCAATTTGGCTCTTGAAAATGCTCTCCGTTCTGTCAGTTGAAGAGGAAAGAAGCCCCCCTTTTATAGTCGTTCTTGGACTGGAACGATGTTATGCGCCCACATGAAGAGACACGTTGGTTCTCACGTGGGCGCATGGTCCTGCCACTACTAAAATATCATCAAATAGCGACGTATATTAGCGACAGCAAGAAAATACGTCGCCAGTAGCGACACCTATATAAGCACGTCGCAAAACGTCGCTCACCAGCGACGTTCTGCGACATCAGTGTTTTACGTCGCTGCATAGCGACGTTCCGCGACATAATACAAATATATGTCGCCACATTGCGACGTTTAGCGACGTCATAGAGTGACGTCGCTAAGTTATTTTACTTAGGGCACGTCGCTGCCTTCTTTTCCCCCACTCTCACTCGAAAATCCCAAAATTCTCATTTTCTCCCGCCCCCAACCCCCCCGACGACTCCCTCCCCCTCTGCGACTCCCTCCCACCTCCGGCGACCCACTCCCCCCCGGCGACTCCCTCCCCCTCTGGCGAGCTCCTCCTCCTCGAGATCCTCTCCTCCTCGAGCTCCTCCTCCCCCAATCCGAGCTTCTCCTCCTCTTCCTCAGGTAAACCCTAACCTAACTCCTCTCTTTCCTCCTCCTCCTCTCCCACGGACACACACACACACGGACACACACGGACACGGACACGCACACACAGACACAGACACAGACACACACACATACATACACGGACACTGACACACACACACACACACACACACAGACACAGACACACATACACACACGGACACTGACACACACACACACACATACACACACGGACACGGACACTGACACACACACACACATACACACATGGACACTGACACACACACATACAGACACAGACACATGCACACACACACATACACAGATTTATTCCTAGTTTAAATGGTTTAAATTGTGATTTAATTGCTAGATTTGATTCCTAGACATGTTTTTAATATATGTTAGTTGATATTTACATTGAGAATGGGTCGTTGAAAGGGAGTGTTTTTAATCTATGTTTTTAATCTATGTTAGTTGATATTTACATTGAGAATGCTTTTAATCTATGTTACTTCAATTCCAAATTTTTTGGATTTCTAATTGTTGTTCAGTTATCATTGGTTGTAACACATGTGTTAGTACCTGTTAATTCATTTTTTTTCATTTCTGATTAGGCTTGTGATTTGAGAATAAGATATTGGACATGGCATTTCCTTTGGTGAATTGTGTCTTATTATAGACAACAAGGGTTTCCTATTTTTAAAGGTAACATGGCAACATGTATAAGGGAACATATAGGTGTGCGTTTGTGTTTGAAAGGGAGTGTCACAAGAGTAAGGCGTGAGCATGTGTTAGTATTTTGAGCTGTGAGAGTGTTTGTTCTATTGAGGTTAGTACCAACTGTATTTTGAGCTGTTACATTCTTTTACATTCTGTTACATATACTTACCAGATGGCACCCATGACCCGAGGAGCGGTACGTCGTTTGAAGAAAACAGTGAATGCTGAGGTGGCTCCTCCTACAGTTGAGGAGGAAGTGGCACCGGTTGCTAGTGAGATCGGGAGTTCTATTCATCCAGCACCGGTAGCTAGTGAGACCGAAAGTTCTCTTGATACAGTCTGGGCAAGGGACGACATCTCTCCTCGCGCCAAAAATCTCGCTTTTTCGAGGTGGTTGCGTGAACGTATCACTGAGCGTTTGCGTGAGCAGCGTGGTTCTCATTAGCTATTAGTATTTATTTGTATTGGACTATTTTTATTGGGTTGTTTTTGTTTTAGACTATTTGTATTGGACTACATATATGAATTAGAACTGTGTCAATCTCTGGATTATATTGGACTACCACACCGCGGTAACATAGTCCCTGCAGCCATTCGACTGGCGGGGCAGAAACTATGTATCCGTAGATAAAGTCGACTGTCCTCCGACCCTCATCTCTCGGCAATGATGATACGACAACCCAACCGGAGAGGATACTCTGAGAGATCCATCTGAGAGGGACGTATACTCTGAGAGATCACATTTACAAGAATTATATCAGTAGTAAGATTGAGTGCTGGAGGAGATGTTATCAGAGTATACGTCCTACTCAGATGGGTCTCTCACCGTTAATATTTTTTTCTGACGGCATGGTGGATGTGCTCCCTCAACAGATTCTTGCTCCGAGCCAAAACTTTGCCCCGGAGCTCAAGTGGACATCCTTGGTGTAGAGTTCGAGTGAGAGGTTTCTAACAGCATGGTGGTCTCCTTTGTCAAAGTATACGTGCTCATCCCATATTGGTTGTGGGACGAGCATGGATACTTTAACAAAGGAGACCACCATGCTGTCAGGAACCTCTCACTCGAGCTCTACACCAAGGATGTCCACTTGACCTCCGGGACAAAGTTTTGGCTCGGAGCAAGAATCTGTGGACGGAGCACATCCACCATGCTGTCAGTAAAAAATAGTAACAGTGAGAGACCCATCTGAGTAGGACGTATACTCTGATAATATCTCCTCCAACACTCAATCCCACTACTGATATCATTCTTGTAAAGGTGATCTCTTATAGTATACGTCCCTCTCAGATGGATCTCTCAGTATATCCTCTCCGGTTGGGTTGTGTTCTGAGCCATCCGTTCTCACAGAGGGTCCTATTTTGGATTCTATATTTTGTATTTGGTTTCTGTATTTTGTATTTTGGTTTCTGTATTTTATATTTTATATTTTGGATTCTGTATTTTGTATTTTGGTTTCTGTATTTTGGCTCCAGCTCTATTTGTATTAATCTACGGTACGACATGGTGATCAGGACATAGTCCCTGCAGCCATTCGACTGGCGAGGTAGAAACTATGATGATACGACAACCTATCACAAAGTTGACTGTCCTCCGACCCTCATCCCTCGGCAATGATGATACGACAACCTATCAGAATCCTCGACTCTCTTTCGCTTCTTGGATATTGACCCAGCTTTCAATCTTTCATTTCCCTCCGGGTCCACTCTACTCCCAATCTCTTTCTCTTTTATACACGGATCTACAGAATCAATACCGTCCAAGGAAGGAAAAACTGAATCAAGGCATAACGGGCTGCTCAGCGTGCCCAGCTTCTTCAACTTCTCGCTGGCTGCAGAGTCGAAATGGGGGACGGGTCCTCTTTGCCGGAAGACGCTGATTCAGTTTTGCCTTCTCCTCTCCTCCACCATGGTTCTGGACCCATCTGTTCGTCCCTGCTTCCATTCTTCTTATTTGACTCTCTCAGCCACACATGATATCCAGCTCAAGTGTAGAGTCGAGGGAGAAGAAGTGGACAGGAATAGGAGGGAGAAGCAGCACAGCCGGCGGCATGACCCGGAGGAAGTACAGAGGTTTCTTCAACATACGTAGGAGAACTATAAGGATATATCGGTAACAATATGTCATCTTGTCAAAGACCTTTAATGTGACAACCATGTTACCGCGGTATCGGAAGACTAACATGTCATAATTTTCTAAGCCGTGTGTTTTGACATAATCATCCCAACTCTTTCCTCCTATGTCGTAATCTCGCATTATTACATAGAACTGAAATTCGGTTGGCAGGATTATGTTAAAACACATGGCTTATAAAATTATGACATGTTAGTCTTCCGATACCGCGGTAACATGGTTGTCACATTAAGGGTCTTTGACAAGGTGATATGTTGTGAAAAGATATATCCTTATAGTTCTCCTACGTATGTTGAAGAAAACCTCTGTACTTCCTCCGGGTCATACCGCCGGCTGTGCTGCTTCCTCCTCCTATTCCTGCCCACTTCTTTTCCTCCGACTCTAAACTTGAATGTGTGGCTGAGAGAGTCAAATAAGAAGAATGGAAGCAGGGATGAGCAGATGGGTCCAGAGCCATGGTGGAGGAGAGGAGAAGGCAAAACTGAATCAGCGTCTTCCGGCAAAGAGGACCCGTCCCCATTTCGACTCTGCAGCCAGCGAGAAGTTGAAGAAGCTGGGCACGCTGAGCAGCCCGTTATGCCTTGATTCAGTTTTGCCTTCCTTGGACGGTATTGATTCTGTAGATCCGTGTATAAAAGAGGAAGAGATTGGGAGTAGAGTGGACCCGGAGAGAAATGAAAGATTGGAAGCTGGATCAATATCCAAGAAGCGAAAGAGAGTCGAGGATTCTGATAGGTTGTCGTATCATCATTGCCGAGGGATGAGGGTCGGAGGACAGTCAACTTTGTGATAGTGAGACCGAGAGTTCTCTTGATGCAGTCCTGGCAAGGGACGACATCTCTCCTCGCGCCAAAAATCTTGCTTTTTCGAGGTGGTTGCATGAACATATCACTGAGCGTTTGCGTGAGCAGCGTGGTTCTCATTAGCTATTAGTACTTATTTGTATTGGACTATTTTTATTGGGTTGTTTTTGTTTTAGAATATTTGTATTGGACTACATATATGAATTAGAACTGTGTCAATCTCTGGATTATATTGGACTACGACACCGCGGTAACATAGTCCCTGCAGCCATTCGACTGGCGAGGCAGAAACTATGTATCCGTAGATAAAGTCGACTGTCCTCCGACCCTCATCTCTCGGCAATGATGATACGACAACCCAACCGGAGAGGATACTCTGAGAGGGACGTATACTCTGAGAGATCACATTTACAAGAATTATATCAGTAGTGGGATTGAGTGCTGGAGGAGATATTATCAGAGTATACGTCCTACTCAGATGGGTCTCTCACCGTTAATATTTTTTTCTGACGGCATGGTGGATGTGCTCCCTCAACAGATTCTTGCTCCGAGCCAAAACTTTGCCCAGGAGCTCAAGTGGACATCCTTGGTGTAGAGTTCGAGTGAGAGGTTTCTAACAGCATGGTGGTCTCCTTTGTCAAAGTATCCGTGCTCATCCCACATTGGTTGTGGGACGAGCATGGATACTTTAACAAAGGAGACCACCATGCTGTCAGAAACCTCTCACTCGAGCTCTACACCAAGGATGTCCACTTGACCTCTGGGACAAAGTTTTGCCTCGGAGCAAGAATCTGTGGACGGAGCACATCCACCATGCTGTCAGTAAAAAATAGTAACGGTGAGAGACCCATCTGAGTAGGACGTATACTCTGATAATATCTACTCCAACACTCAATCCTACTACTGATATCATTCTTGTAAAGGTGATCTCTTAGAGTATACGTCCCTCTCAGATGGATCTCTCAGTGTATCCTCTCCGGTTGGGTTGTGTTCTGAGCCATCCGTTCTCACAGAGGGTCCTATTTTGGATTCTATATTTTGTATTTTGGTTTCTGTATTTTGTATTTTGGTTTCTGTATTTTGTATTTTGTATTTTGGATTCTGTATTTTGTATTTTGGTTTCTGTATTTTGGCTCCAGCTCCATTTGCATTAATCTACGGTACAACATGGTGATTAGGACATAGTCCCTACAGCCATTCGACTGGCGAGGTAGAAACTATGATGATACGACAACCTATCACAAAGTTGATATCTGCGACGGGGATGACAAATATACCTACGCTGGGTTATAAGCGATGATCTGATATACAAAGGAGGTGCTGCCGAAATTTTTAAAAAATATATTGTGTATTTTTGTTATGATGTGTGTCTGTGTTTACAGTGAATGTGAAATGCAGTGTTCGGAACCATCAACAGTTTCGATTACTGTTGTATGTGTTATCTTGGATAGAAATAGCAACAGTTCAGGATGCACTTCTGAGAGTTTCATTTTCACGACCTTCACTTTCTCGGGACGTCGTAAAGGTTCCCGAGAAGGTGAAGGACGTGAAGAGGAAGTTCTGAGAAGTCCACCCTGAACTGTTGTTCTTTCTATCCAAGATAAACATAGAACAGTAAGCGAAACTGTCGATGGTTCGAACACTGTACTTCACACACACTGTAAACACGGACACAAAGCATAACAAAAATATCAATTTTTTTTATAATATCTGCGACGTATAGTGACGTTCTGCGACACACTGCGACGAATAGTTGACGTTGCTATACGTCGCTATATAGCGACGTGACGTCGCTAAACGTCAATAATGTACGTCGCTAAGCTGCCCACGTGGCTGCCATGCCAGGTCATCATATATAAAGTTTACAGCGTCGCAAGTGGTCGCTTCACGTCGCAGTTTTGACGACGTATGTATACGTCGCCGTCTGTCGCTATTTTTGCGACGTCTAGCGACACAGAACGTTACGTCGCTAATAGCGACGTTCGGCGACGAAAGTGTCATCTGCGACTTGTCTATAAGCGACGTCCGATTTTTGTCGCTAAATACGTCGCAAACTGAATTTAGCGACGTATTTTTGTTATTTAGCGACGTCTTCTGACGTCGCTATTTGATGATATTTTGGTAGTGTGCTTTGGGCGCATAGGTGTAGGTGCATACAGGCTGCAAGATCGTGGGTTGGTCGTGGTGTTGACGTGGCCGCATGCTTCGGTGCACGACTGCTCGTGGAGACTGGCGTGGCCATGCGCTTCGGTGCACGTTCTGATCGTAGCTTTGACTGAGTCAGGCTTGGGCGCATAGCCATGTCTCAAGCTATGCGCCCTCCTTTCAGGGGAACTAGTCATGGGCGCAAGGAGTTATACTTGGACTGGGCGCATGGAGCTTCATTTATTGGGCGCATGGAGTCGAACTGACTGGGCACATGGAGCTGCTTTGACTTGGGCGCATGGAGCTATGTTTGATGAAAATTTTCATGCTTCTAAAGGACCCCCTTCAAAGCTTTCGACACTTGAGCAAGTTCGAAATAATTTGAAAGAAGCATGGATCGTCTTCTCGCGAGGCAATGGGCGCATAGCACGGCTTTTCCCCTGGACGCATAGTGTTCTGGCCAGCCTGTCACGGAGATACGACTGTTGATATTTGTCTCGAAATTCGAACTGACAGATTCATCGGAACAGAATTTGAAGCAGTCCATCTTTTATACGTCGTCCACGTCGGATGAGATCTTTAGACTTTGATTTTGCGTGCTCCTTGTGAGGCTGACTGTCACGACCCGCACCCTAGCGTTAGGGCACGAGACGTAGGTACGTCTAGCCTACGCCGCAGTGTCGACGGTAGAACGCTGTTCTAGGTCATAATCACATCTAAAACAATATGCTATACTCTCCAGACGGAGGACAAACACATAAAGATACTATCTCAATCACAACTCTAAAGATAGATAACAGCACGATGAAATAGATAAGATAATCCACAAGAGAGAGAACCAGGAGTGATAGTAAAACAATTCTATTAAACAACACAAGATTTCAAATACAACTCTAAGACAAACAATAAAGAAAATGAACAAACTCTAGGTAATACTCCAAGCTCTACCAGTGTCCTCTAGGCTAACTGTGAACTCTAAGTACCTGTAAAATTTTGTCAACGGGTCCAATCAGGACAGTAACGAGCACCTATCTCTCACAACAGTTCATATCAGGAATGGACATATAAAGCAAGCTATAGAAAACTATACATGAATCGCTGTAAAGAGAAATCAAAAGAAGAGAAGATATAACTGAGATATAAATATGATAAATAAAGAATATAACCTTCTACGTGAATCAGAGCATGAATTGGTTATGTAAACAGCTTGGGTTGCACAAGGATACAGCTATGGAATGCACATGGATAACTACTGGGGATAATGATCACATAACCAACTACACTCTCCCTGCCTCCAACCAATACACAAGGATCGAAGCATGTTATGTTATTGCACATGGATAACAACTACTGTATACATGGGGCTCATATGGTCATAAGTGTACATGAATAACACATGACTGCACATGGATAAAAGTGAATACATGGAGTACATGATGAACATGATAAAGTACATGAAACATGACATACTCGATGTATCCGAGGGGATAACATCGCATGAAAGATCCATAGGGTACCGATCCATGTGAACATCGTGTCAGCATCAAGTATACTAGTCTATAACAAGAGTACATATCCAAAGAAGCATGAAAAGATCAGAGAATGTATTCGCCTGGTAATCCAAGCCGCTGATAAATGTAGATGTCCAACTGGACTCACAGTGTCCTATTTAGAGCAATCACAAGTCACAAAAGAGTCTAACATGAAATAAGAGTAATCTACAGTGCATTCTAGATAGTTCTAGGTCCTTCTAGGTCAAAGTCCAATCAACAAGTCCACTAGGTCAACTAAAGTCAAATTAGAGTCAAACTAAGTCAATGGTCGACCTATAGTTGAATTTTGGTTAATATAGTCAACTTGGTCAAACGGGGATCAACTCTAGTCTCTAAGTATTAAACTATGAGGTTGTACTAATTCCGAATTACGAAAAAAATAGGAATTGACTAACTAACGGTGACACCTAGAGAAAATATCTACAAATATTGTCGGATGATAAAACAAATATCACCAACATATCCAGAATGGTCAAATCAGCTAGGATTGCCTGTCCTTAAGTCCAATTCTGGACACAGGGGCAAAACGATAATTTCGGGCGAAAACGATGTCCGCCGTTGGACCCGCTTTGTACCGAAAAGCGTGCCAGAGTCAACGGTCTCTAAAGTCGTCAAACTACATGTCTATGGATCCAGTTTTCCGATACGAACCCAATCATATGTCCAAAGTTAGATTCCAGCAGGCCGTGCACAAAATCGCCCGTTGAGTGGGACCGTGGGGCCCGCAAAACGACGTTCGATTCGACTGTCTCGGATTTGGACCAAACTTGGCATACAGGACCAGAAAAATGATACGGTTCTGTTGGCGCAAGTTTCGTCTCGATCTGACGAACGTGCACAAAGTAATCGGAGAATTTGCAAAGTGCACGATACGGTGAATTTTGACGGATATGCATCAAATTCGTCGCACACATGCGACCAATTTTAATTCCGTCAAAGCCCACACGACCACGAAACTGTTACGCAGCTTTCGATGTTTTCGGTTCGCGACCACGTCGTCCGGATTGGCGTGACGCACGTCGTGTGGAACAATCTCAATGTTTTGAAAACAGGTTTTTGGGAAACTTTGGGATTCGATTTCTCGACGCTCAGTCGATGAATCAAATTCCGCAAGAAGGGATTCGAAGCCCTATATGTTGTCAAAAAGTGTCTTCAAATAGTTTTTCTAACATTGGACTAGATTGATCGGGAACAATCCTCGAACATGGGGGTTTAGGCTGAATACACGCTCTGTTTTCGAAAAAAAATTCGGGAACTTTGCGTCGAATATTTGACGACACCGCATCATTACGGCACGATGCAAAAAGATGGGTTCCTAGAGGGTTATATGGGCTAGCCGTAGGAATTTACGAAATCAAAAACGATCGAGCGGTTGATTAGAAGCTCGATCACAAAGTGTACCTGCGACTGCTGCATAATGCTGCAGTAGCTCCGCTCCTCCACACGCACGCGCACGCGCGCGGGGTCTCCGGCCGCTCCGGCCGCGTGCGGCGGCGCTGCGGTGGTCGGGGCGTGCGCGCAGGTCGAGGCTGGGGGGTGGCGGCATCAGCTGGGGTGGTTAGGTTTCGAGGGTTACTCGGCTCTCTATATATATACTTATGATATATATACGATATATATATATATATATAAGCAGTCGGGGGTTGCTCGGTTTAAAGAAGAGTTTGGTTTTTTACAATCAGGGTCGGCTGTGGGCTGAGGGCCCTCTATGGGCCTAGGGTTTGTTCATTCTATTTGTTTTTCCTATTTCTTATTCAACTCTTTTTTTCTTTTGGATCACAAATTAATACACACACACACAGATATATATATATATATATATATATATATATATATATATATATATATATATATATATATATATATATATACACTTATATAATATGTATATATAAATACACATTTATATATTTACATATATACACATCCATATAAAAATATATATATATATATATACACATCCATATAATATATTTATATACACACATACACTCGTATAATATATATATATAAATAAATATATATATATATATATATATATATATATATATATATATATATATATATATATATATACATATATATAAAATATATATATATATATATATATATATATATATATATATATATATATATATATATATATATGTATATATATATATATATATATATATATATATATATATACACACCCATATAATATATTTATTTATACATACATTCACATATATACATATATATATTCTCATATACATTCATATATACGCCTATATTTATTTTATATTATATGTATATACACACTTACGTATATACAATTATTATATATATATATACACATACATTTATATATCTACATATATAATCTCTTACGTATATATATGCATATACACATATAAAATTTATATATATATATATATATATATATATATATATATATATATATATATATATATATATATATATATATATATATATATATATATATTATATAATCTCTTACGTATATATATGCATATACACATATAAAATTTATATATATACACACGAAAATATATAATAATAACAGTAAAATAAGAATAATATGATAATAACAATAATGATAATAATAATAATAATAATAATAATAATAATAATAATAATAATAATGAAATTCAACAATCCAATAATGGTGTATATACCATTATACACCGTCCATTAATCCCAAAAATATACAAGACCTATTTTATGCAAATATCATTGAATAACAAATAATAATGATATTTATAATATTATAGATATGAATACTAGAAAATATTCATTAAAATAATTAAAACGGAGACCCACACACTCATACCAAAATACGTCAATACGGGTGTCATTGAACGTACCGTATGACTACATGGGCTTAGGCTCAATTCGGGTCCAGTTTGACTCGTTTGGTGCGACCGGGTCACCTAGACGTCAAATAATATTAATAATAAATAATTAACTATTTAAAATGGTCATGTCATAACTTGGCCTGGTTTTCCTAGTTAGGACGTCACTTTGGCTCGGCCTTCTCTACCAGGGCTAATACACTAGTCAAAACATGTCACTGTACTACCCGTGCCATAATTCCTAGTCACCTTGTACTCCAAATCTCAACTATGGCTAAAACCATCTACCGTAATAATTAACAAAATAATTATTTATAAAAAATAATTCACCATTTAAATAAAATAAATAAAATAAAAATATTTTTAAAAAATTCGGGAAGGGAGGCTACAAATCTACCCACCTTAAAAATAATTTCGTCCTCGAAATTTAGGTCGGTCGTACTCCTTCTAGGTCAACACCCAACAATCAAAGTCTCTAAGAAAAAAATTTTAATCATACAATTAGAAAGAATAACATATGCAGGATCATGGTCAAATCATAGGAGTTGAACGTCTCACCTAGGTGTATAAGTCATACTAGATCAAGCCAGTCATCGGGTATAAAACATACAAACAGTCTAGGGAGTCCATTTGGAAAGATAAGGGAACGCCAATCATCAAGGCCGTAGGGCAGTCTACCAACCTTTATGAAATTGGCAACTATCAAGGAACATAACCAGTAACTAACTCTGAAGGGTTACTAACTCCAAATATAATCAAGAAAATCAAAGTTTAAATCACGACTTGTCAATAGCACAAAAAAAATCCAAGCACACTATATATATATATATATATATATATATATATATATATATATATATATATATATAAATATATATATATATATAAGGAAATTTTTGTCCCAATACGATCTAAGTTGATCAATCAGGATGAATTCGATGTTTGGGCCAAATAGAGAACGAGGTCATTGAAGTCTGAGCACGAGTATCCAAGATTTGAAATCCATGTCACAATTGGTTTAATTCAATTGAATAAGATCCCAATTATTGGATGATAAGAAGGATGACCAAGTCAACTGGTCGGTCAAAGAAATTAGAATTTAAAGGATGATGCAAGGATATAGAATTGAATCAATTTCCTCCTTTGGATAGGGAAACTATATGTGATACCTCGGGTCTATCTAATAAGTATAGTGTCTTGTCTTTCTGAGATATGTGAAAGGCAGACAATAAAGAGTTCAAAGGCGATGTTATTGAGTACAATACGTGGCTCATAGATGACAAAATAGTTCAAAGGGGAATTGTCAAGGCTGTCGCGGATGAGACTCTAGGGCAAGTTTAACGATGTCTCCATCCACGTAGAATAATATATGAAAAGCGAACCAAAGTACAATAGGTTGATCAGACCATCTTGCACCGGTTCTAATTAGACAATATGTTAGTGGGTGCCGGCCCCCAATAATATATGTCATGATCAAGCTCGAAAAGAAGATAAGCTTGCAAAACTGGTTCAAAATTAGCAACATAAGGTAGTCAAAATATAAGTAAGGATAATGATGAAAGAAGTTAAATAGTCTAAGTGAACTTATCAATATGGTTCACAATGACTAGGATTTGTTGGGTAGTGAGACATTCTACCCACCTTAAAAGAGTTAAACTAATAGGGTAATGGAACAACGGGTCAAGCCATCAAGATAAAGTACATATTGAGCATTTAAAGAATCAAGCAGAACACCAACACATGTCGGGTCAAAAGAAGTGAATCAAGTTGGATTTCTAATTGAAATCGAAAATAGTTGGTATTTTGGTATAGATCATAGTTAGTCATTTCGACTCGAAAGTCATATCAAAAGGATAGTATACAAGGAGATGAGTTTAATGGGACATGATATGCCCACATGAAGATGGACTCGTCTGGACCTTGTACACAATTTGTTGGAGGGTAACAGCTAGTATTACACTCCGAATATCAAAGTCATGGTAAGAAATGTCAAGGATCCAAAATAGAAAATGGAAGTTCAAGAGGTGACAATTAATGCACAAAGTAAAGGAGATCAAGTTGAAGCACGAATTAAAATTAGTTACAGAATAAAATAATTTAGGGATACAGTTCTAGAGAGAAAATACTGTTAAGGAAAGATCAAATTATTATTCAAATATTACGAACGGTTAGAGAGTCACAATAAAAGATCTAGATTTGAGGAAAGTCAAGTATCATCTGCCTCTGAAATCCTGAAGTTCACATGATCATAATTGCCAATCGTATCTTTACCTTACTAGTCTCCCTATGATAATTCAATCCTCATATGTTTACCATCCAGAATTTACAACCTTCCGTTATCTAAATCCTTACCATGATCATCATAGACAGGATTCTAAATTTTCAAAACATTTCTCATGAAGCATGCCCCTTCTTATTAAGAATCAATACTATTCATTTTAAATCAATTTCCATATTTCTTCACATTGTCCCAATTTAGATCTGTAACCTCTAACTCAAGTTTATGAGATCTTTAAACTGTTTAAATTGTTTTCTCGTATCATTTAATTCACAAAACCTCTAGGCCTTACAAATTTATTTTCCATCATAAAATCAACCTTCATATTTTCTTCGACATACACCCATGAATGTTATTCTCCTAATTTTTTTTAAATTTCACAACATTGTCCAAATTTCCAGAGCCTTGTGTCCTCTCTATCCCTAGTCATCTCCTTGCAATATCTTGTTCAATTTCATATCTTTATTGAATACAATTTAATTCTCTTTTCCATTACTAACCTTCTTTAAAGCCTTAGGGTAAAACTGCCCGAGAATCAATAACCAAATTTTGAAGTTCTCAAACTAAGATGACCTTGAATATCCTCATCAGTTTTGAAATACACTTAGAATTATTCATACCAAGTTTTCTCTAAGTGTGGTTTGTTTCCAGACTGGTAGTATACCTCTCTTTAATTTCATCCTAAACCTTTACCACATATCATTCTCAAGTTTCCATGTTAACATCCAACCTTTTGGATTCCTACAAAATCATCACACGATAACCAGTTTAATCATTTTTGAGCTCAATGATTTACGACACTTCCTCAACCTTTTCAAAAAAAATACGAAGACTCAAGGGTTACAAAGTATGCAGGTACGACAGAGTTTAAGAAAATGGGAATACCAGAAATAATGGTAAGGAAGGAATAATGAAGATCCGCTCAAAGAGATGAACCAATCAAGATGAAATTCAAGAGGAAAAGAAATTTAAATCAAAATTCTTAATGAGATTCTCAAGGGTCGTCCCTGGAATCTCTCAAAAGATCCAAAGTGTGATTGAGTATCTCTAATTCTAACACCTTATTTCTTATACTCTATAGCAGGCTCGTAGCAGTACAACTAAGTCGTCGCGCTACTACGAAATCGCACAAATGCGAATCTCGACCTGCATGGGCCACCACTAAAAACGTGTCACGACCCGCACCCTAGCGTTAGGGCACGAGACGTGGGTACGTCCAGCCTACGCCGCAGTGTCGGCGGTAGAACGTTGTTCTAGGTCATAATCACATCTAAAACAATATGCTATACTCTCCAGACGGAGGACAAACACATAAAGATACTATCTCAATCACAACTCTAAAGATAGATAACAGCACGATGAAATAGATAAGATAATCCACAAGAGAGAGAACCAGGAGTGATAGTAAAACAATTCTATTAAACAACACAAGATTTCAAATACAACTCTAAGACAAACAATAAAAAAATGAACAAACTCTAGGTAATACTCCAAGCTCTACCAGTGTCCTCTAGGCTAACTGTGAACTCCAAGTACCTGTAAAATTTTATCAACGAGTCCAATCAGGACAGTAACGAGCACATATCTCTCACAACAGTTCATATCAGGAATGGACATATAAAGCAAGCTATAGAAAACAATACATGAATCACTGTAAAGAGAAATCAACATGAGAGAAGATATAACTGAGATATAAATATGATGAATAAAGAATATAACCTTCTACGTGAATCAGAGCATGAATTGGTTATGTAAACAGCTTGGGTTGCACATGGATACAGCTATGGAATGTACATGGATAACTACTGGGGATAATGATCACATAACCAACTACACTCTCCCTGCCCCCAACCAATACACAAGGATCGAAGCATGTTATGTTATTGCACATGGATAACAACTACTGTATACATGGGGCTCATATGGTCATGAGTGTACATGAATAACACATGAGTGCACATGGATAAAAGTGAATACATGGAGTACATGATGAACATGATAAAGTACATGAAACATGACATACTCGATGTATCCGAGGGGATAACATCGTATGAAAGATCCATATGGTATCGATCCGTGTGAACGTCGTGTCAGCATCAAGTATACTAGTCTATAACAAGAGTACATATCCAAAGAAGCATGAAAAGATCAGAGAATGTACTCGCCTGGTAATCCAAGACGCTGATAAATATAGATGTCCAACTAGAGTCACAGTGTCCTATTTAGAGCAATCACAAGTCACAAAAGAGTCTAACATAAAATAAGAGTAATCTACAGTGCATTCTAGATAGTTCTAGGTCTTTCTAGGTCAAAGTCCAATCAACAAGTCCACTAGGTCAACTAAAGTCAAATTAGAGTCAAACTAAGTCAATGGTCGACCTATAGTTGACTTTTGGTTAATATAGTCAACTTGGTTAAACGGGGATCAACTCTAGTCTCTAAGTATTAAACTATGAGGTTGTACTAATTCCGAATTACGAAAAAAATAGGAATTGACTAACTAACGGTGACACCTAGAGAAAAT